>VZTH01011503.1:526636-595062 GCA_013397815.1 Aleadryas rufinucha
ATAAACCCCAGCAGTATATATATATATGTATGTATGTATGTATATATATATATATATATATATATATAAAAACCACTGAGACTGAAGCTCATTTCATTATTTAATTTCAGGTTAGTGCTCTTGCTGCTCTCACCTGTTAAAATTTAACTTTCTACAGATATCTAAGACCCAAATTTTGAGTAACGTTTAGTTGCAGTTTGAATTCCAGTCTGTGTGCTCTGTGACTAACACTGTGAAATCTTATTTCCTACAGGATTGGAATGACTATGATGAAAAAACAAAGGAATCAGTTGGAATCTATGAAGTTACCCATAAATTTGTAAAATGCTGAAGTTCATACCCCTAATAAATTATGACATGACTACTGATGGAGCTGTAAAACATCAGATACACAGTTTCCTTGAAGTTACTTTTTTACATGGCTGCCTTTCAGAAATGGAAACCCAAGTTCTCAGAATCACAGAATCATTAGGGTTGGAAAAGATCTCCAAGATCAAGTTCAACCTTTGACCGACATCACTGAGGTGTACTTTCTGTCCCCTAATGCCCTAATAAAGTATTAGTCCCCCCCAATTAAGGGACTTTCTGTTCCCTAATATATGCCCTAATAAAATATTTTCCTTGGAGCACTTGCAGATGGCCTCAGTACAAGCTGAAAATAGAACATATTGACTGAACTGTGCCATTTCCTTAATGCTGTGGGGTTTTGGAATATATATGGTTGTGGTGGACTGTTGCTTAGCTAATGGATACAGTAACTACTTAGACAACTGACAGCCTTAAAGGTTTTAATTGTTTGTCACCAGGAAGTAACCACATTCTCAAACAAATAAAGTCTTCCCACTCACCACTCCTATAATGAGGAAATGGCTACAAGCATTAGTAAAGGCATCGTGTTNTTGGAAAAGATCTCCAAGATCAAGTTCAACCTTTGACCGACATCACTGAGGTGTACTTTCTGTCCCCTAATGCCCTAATAAAGTATTAGTCCCCCCCAATTAAGGGACTTTCTGTTCCCTAATATATGCCCTAATAAAATATTTTCCTTGGAGCACTTGCAGATGGCCTCAGTACAAGCTGAAAATAGAACATATTGACTGAACTGTGCCATTTCCTTAATGCTGTGGGGTTTTGGAATATATATGGTTGTGGTGGACTGTTGCTTAGCTAATGGATACAGTAACTACTTAGACAACTGACAGCCTTAAAGGTTTTAATTGTTTGTCACCAGGAAGTAACCACATTCTCAAACAAATAAAGTCTTCCCACTCACCACTCCTATAATGAGGAAATGGCTACAAGCATTAGTAAAGGCATCGTGTTAACTGTTCAAGGGAACAGGGACACCTTTAGCAGCTGTCACTTCAGGTAAAGACTGAGGTGAGCTTACTGAGAACTCTTATTAAGCTTGACTGCTGTTGACATTTACACAGTTACAATCCTCTGAAAAGCAAGTTATCTTTCCAAAAATGTCATTAGGTCAACCTCATTTTTAAAGACAGACTTTGTACTCCTTGGCGAGTGCACTCAATCTTGCCAGCTGTTCTCACGTTTCAAAACAAAATAAAACAAAAAAGCCCAAACCAACTAATCTTAAGTTAATTTTATTCAGACTTTTGGTCTGATTATTGTTTTCTGATGTATTATTTCCTGTATCTTCCCAAATTATCACCTTCCTTTGTTTAAATGAGCAAGAACAATTATGCTAAGTTTTAAAGTTAAGTTTTAAAATACAGCTTTTCAGCTGAAAACTAGAACAGCACATTACAGGAGCAAAGCCTTCAGGCTTACATATGAAAAGCATGCCTCTCCCCCGCTAGCACTTTTATTCCATACTTCCAGGACAGGGTATTGCTTACACTTACTGTGCTAAATTAAAAAGACCCTGGGAGAACCTGGAAGCTGATATCCAAAGGAAGAGCAAAGGGAAGTAGGTTTCTGAGCCTCTGAACCTGATCTGTCACATCCAACCAATGTGCTCGGACTTTTCTGTTCTGCTGATACGTTTGGCTGTCCAGGCCAGTGGGACATGAGCTGCATTCGTTTTACACAGATCACAGAAGCAAACACAACTGTGCAATTCAGCTCCACAGAAAGATTTGTCCTCCCAGAAGAAAAAGAGTGGAAATCAAGAGAGTTTAAAAGGCAGGAATTCAAGCTCTACATACCAGACAGAGTGCAGAATGCTTGCAGCAGTTTTCTTTCCAACCTTTGTAGGAAACACGAGCTATTGATGAAGGGTCTACCCATGCTGTATGATTTAGATATGGAAATAAAAGAACTCTGTGGTTATTAATAAGACAGCTTTATTAAAATACAGTCTTTTCCAGTCAATTTAACAACCCAGTTGATGATTGCAGGTTACTTAAAGCCTCCCACTTCTTTTTTTGTGTCTCTAAAAGCTGTTACAGTGGAAAGGCTTCAAGCAGTTGAGGCACAATCAGTTCTGATATAAATTCAAGTTTAAAGAGGTGTGACAAGTTAGTAAGCAAGCTTACTGCAAGAGTGCAAATGGAACCACTGTTCCATGTTTAAAATTATTGCATGTATTTTTTTTAAAATCAAACAGTTCAAGAGTGGTATCACAGTACTGCAGTCTGCCTGAACACTCATGGAACACAGGTGTTCCAAGTTCATTAACTCAGTAAAAATGCTTTTTATTTTAGATTATGTGTTTTAAGAACACATGGATCCGTTACTTAATTTGATATAGTGAATGTTTGTATTTCCTGAAACGCATTCAAGGTCTGTAACTGATTTCTTTAAAATAGATAGGAATTTCCTAGTGAATCTAACAGTATTCAAGTTCATTAAAGTTACATGAAGCCAATTAAGCTGGGCAGTCTCAGCCATGCTGAACACTGATTAGTATGTCAATTAGACATAATCTGCATTTTGTTCTGCATCTGTGAAGTGTTGCAATGTCTTTATGTCTAACTACCAATTTTCTTGCCCTTTAAAACATTAAAGATATCTTCTAGTGACTTGTGTATACACTGAAGGAATTCTTTACCATTCCTAGCTGGGTAAGAGGAAACATTACAACCTATCCAGTCGTCATGTACCTGATACCCTACTCCAAAGCCATCAGCCACCACGGGGCCAAACCCTCCTAACTGCACAGCTGGGCTCACCAAGGTGCTGGTAGAAATGATGTTGTGATTGAGGCGAGCATAGGCTTGGTCTTGGTAGAAATCTGGCAGCGGCAGCCCCTTGGATAAGGCTAAATAGCGCAGGCTGAAGAGATGCCGGTCAAACCCCTGGCCTGGAGAAGGAAAATAACAGGTGTGAGAAGACTTTTGTGGGAAGTAAACTCACCTCAGCCACAAAAGAGGAGGTCTGTAGAACTGGGATTTATTTTTGTACTGGTAGGAAATATTTTTCAGACTTCTCATGCCCATATCGTAGGAAAACAGGGCCTGCTTGTTTTACTGCAAGCCTCACCCAGGATCAGGAGAGTATGCAAAAGTGAAGTGCTAACAGACAGTTTTAATAATACATTGCATTCTTTGATTAACTATTTATCTGAACATAGCCAAGTTATTTAATGCAGAAAAAAGCTCTCCTAAAATTTATAAATCTAAAGAGGAAGAGCATCTTGCACCAACAAAAGGAGGCAAATTTTAGACTCTATGGGATAATATTCAACAGTCAATTTTACTGCTGTCAATTTTAATGCTTCTGGGAAGGACAGTTCAAAAGAAAGCATTTAGAAAAATGCCAGGAGTAGCATGGCCAACAGATGAGTTTGATTTGGAACTCTTTTAAAGCCTTTATCCCCCGCAGAGATAAGACAGTACCTCCTCAGACTTAAAGCCAAAGTTCTTGGTTGCCCTGAGGAGTTCAACATGCACTAAGTATATATGAAATCCTCAAACAGTGCAACTGCTCTAAGGACAAAAACTAAAGTATAAAAAATTCTCAACACATGAAAGGTGCTGTGGGAAGCACAGAGGCATTCCTCTCCATCAATAAATGAGTGGTAGAGAATGCACTTTAAACTGCAGCCTTCTGCTACTGCTTTTGTCAAGTTTACATTAGACCTCCATCAATAATAAATTATTTAGTTGTAAATATTTACAGCAACCTTAAGAGACATTTTAGTGCAAAAGCAGGAGTGTTTGATGTATCGCTGCTTACCCATAGCAGCCTCTTTAGTCAAACGGCCATGGTACTTGGAGCACTCCACTATCAACTTCTGCAGCTCTTCTGTGCTGTGTTTGGAAAGTTCCTTGACAAAGGCTTCTGAGCATTTCTTTGTATGGACAGAGGCAGGACGGATGGTTTCTGTACGGCCGTGTTTGAAAGCTGCAGTGCTGCAAGACTCGTACGTAGCAACAGTCTGGTCATACTGGCGAAAGAAAGCCATCTGGAAGGCCAGCTGAGCCACAGCATCTGGGCTCACCTTCTTCTGCTTTAGAAGTTCTTTGCCCCCTTCTTGGAACTGAATTAGGTTAAGAGACAGTGATTCTACAGTGGTATCAAACTTCTGTTTGGCTTTGGTAATCCCTGCTTTTAAGGCATCGTTCAGCTTAAAGTCAAGTTTCTGCACTGCTCTAGAAGAGTCAACTGAAGCAGGCTGGGACTGGGGGCTGATGGCTGGTGTCTTGGTGCTATCTTTAAAAACCTCATTCTGGAACCTGAGCACAGCCACACCATCTCCCCAGGAATGTTCAAAATTAATTCCTGCAGTGCCATCCTTAGTTATGATAAGATTAAAGGATTTGTCATACCAGCGGTTTGCAGCATCTCCATGCAACATAGTGTGGGACAGGTGCACAAAGTCTTTAACGGGAAAATCATCTAAACTCAAACAAAACATGGCAGAGTCTACTTTTTGAAGAGCTTCTTCATTGCCATTCTCCAGGAGATTCTTCCTCAGCAATGCCCATGTATCTCGGTTTTCACTGGAGAGGTAGCCAAGAGGGAAGGCTGGGGCCGGACTGTTGTCACTGAGGATGTATTTCAAGTGTGCTTGTATCTCTGAAGGTTTCAGCATGTTTCCATCTCTATCAATAATATCAAACACGTAAAAATTTCCATTTCTCAACACTAGTAAATGTTTTGCCTTTTCATCTGTATAAAGCTCATCTCTGTCGAGCTTTGGAAGCCGTGTAGAATTGAAAAGCCTGAAGTACTGGGACATATCTAGGGGGTAAGCATTGACCATGTAGGCACCAAACCAAGAAATTGAAGAAGGCACAAACCGGATAATTTTTTTAAAGATCTCAGTGTCACTTTTTTCTGGATTGAGGTGAAAAACCTCTGGTTCAAGGTAACCAGCCCTGAAGGTCTTCATAAAACGTATGGCAGAAACAGTCATGTTCGTAGCTCGTATGAGCTGATCGTTGTATTCCGGTTTTGGATCAGGATTAAAAGACATAAATGCATTAAAATTCAAAACAACGGGCTCACGTGCTTTTAGGTACATGTCAAACCAGGGACCTGAAAATTGAGAGTTGAGAAAGAAGTCAGAACCTAAAAGCAGCTTCCTGACTCAGGCCAGAGGGTTGTGTAGTCCAACAGTGATCATGAATAAACACACACTAAAGTGCCTTTAAACAAAACATCTGCAGTTATTCACCCAAGGCTTCTCCCAACCCCCATTATGAAGAAGGATACTGTTGGCTAATCATGAAAATACTGGGTTTGGAATAATCCATATCTAAGGGTGTCCATGTCATTAGCAACAAGCGCCAACCTCCCTGTCTTCTATATGGCTCAGTGATAAACCTTAACTCCCAGGACATACAGTGCAGCTCCCCAGCTCTGTATTTTGGTGCACACCTCACATTTGGAGTGGTTCATGCCTTTACCTATTCTTAAACTATTAATTTCTGCAACTCTCTGTCACTGAGTGCATTTCACTGAGATTAAACCTTCTATCTGGACAGTAAGAAGGGCAACACATAGCTCCAGGACAACTTTAAATACAGGTTCTGACAGGTGAGTAAGTAACGCTCCTCTACAGTTTCAAAACCACCTATGTCATCATCACGTAGCCTTTTAACCCCAGACTTGGAAGTCCAGGGTGGAGGCAACTCTACATACTTACAGAAACCAATTTCAAGTGGAACAGGTCTTTTATGAGGCCTAAAGAAGAAAAATAACTAAACAAAAAGCAATACAGATACCCTACCATTCATGGACAAAAAGCAGCATACCGATTACCACTGATGAACAACATAAAGCCACCACTTAAAACCCAAGATGTTGTTCAAAGTGAATGGAAAGTACAATATAACAAACCAAAGAGCGCAGTTATTGTGAAATAATCTGGTATTCTCTACAGAATGAGTGGTAGCTAACACCCTAACAGGCAGTCTCAACAGACAGCAAGCATAGAAGGGCATTCACTGGGCAACATGGAATCTTCTACTTCCACAAGTACTTGACTATTTCCACCTCTGCTGCTATCTAATACTTTCATGAGCAGACACTTGTACATGGAAGCAATAATAAAGCAGAATAATCAAAAGTCTATATGCATGCTCTCCCTCTCCTGATTTGTTTCTATTTATCCTCATTTTCCTATTTCTGTCACTCCTTTTCTCTGGCTCTTTAATAAAAAAATATAGTTTTGTAGTTTTAAGGGTTTTTAAGTCCCGAGTACTGACCACTTCTGCCTCCCAAACTCATTTATACTCTGTGACCCCTCCCCTGCCTCAGAGTTTGTTTTCTTGCTAAATAACATGGAATTATTTGGAAATTATTGCTTTAGTTTCCTAAAGGGAAATGCTAGATAAGGTCCTCTTTAACCTAAACCCTATAAACTCATGAAAAAATCCTATTGTTCCAGTATCTACCCAGAATTCTGGTAGACTAGATGAAGTTAGATAATGAGCATTCTTCTTTCCACCAGCCTCTGAAATCGCTCATATAGCCAAAGAGAGTGCTCACAGCAGGCTATTTCAAGTTTCTGGATTTCTTAATCCTTTCAGCATATTATATTTATGGCACTATAAGCTGTTATAAAGCATGATGATCTACAGACTCCTCCTACACCCAGCAGGCCAACATACCTGTGATGTAACTTGTATGCTTGTTCTGACTGTCTTGAGCAACCAGTTGCTCATGCAGCTCTCTCCCAATTCCCTTTTCAAAGGCACGAGCGAGTTCTTCAGTTTTCCTACAGCGATCAAGGAAAGAGTCAAAATACTGTCACAAGTCCCATTTTTTACGTGTAACATTTGGCTTTGAAGCAGAACATGACACGGCAATACGTGTTTGTCCATACCTGAACAGGTCATCATTTAAAAGAGGTTTCTGGGCATTCAGGTATCTCGTAATTGTATCTTCTAGCTTGGGAACTGGCAGTCTGAAGGAAGTGGAACACAGAGAAGGGCACTTGATGAGCAAGGGTATGAATGAAGCCTGTGTTTCTTACACAGTCATCTCTCTTTGCCTCCTTTCTTCCATATCCTTCCTTATATTATTATATATACTATACATATAGACATATACACACACTATACTATACTATATATACTATTATACTACATATATATATATTTGGACAATACTTATGTATACATATTATCCAAATGCCTCATAAGTTTCTTGTGGACTAAGAGAACCAAGGGACTAGATGGACACCAGTCAGCACACCATGTTTTTGGGAAGCAAGACAGAAAACCAACTTGACTGTCTTCTTACAAAGGTATGGCAGTGATGGGAGCTAATCCCTAACAGGGAACAGAGCGCCATAAACCGCTGCTAGGAGAGGCAGCTCTATAGGAATAGTTCGGTTGCCGGACCCGTTCGGCCCCCCCCTCACAGCTGCGTGCTGGACATCTCTTATTCACAAATTTCCTATTCGGTATCTTTGCCAACTTCCTCTGAGCCTGAGTTTTGCTTCCTATAGTACTGTCCTGTTACACTCACGGGGTTACTTTGCGCGCCAAGGGGATGTTTCAGTAGCAGGCTTGTAACCATATTTACACTTTGAAAGCCGAGCCCGTTCCACTGCAGACAGCGAGAAGCGCGCACCGAGAGAGCCGCGCACAGAGGGAGCCGCGGGGCCCGCCCGGGAACGAACGGGAAAAGCCAATCGCTTTTTGTTATTCCATTCCAAAAATCAGTTGGATACGTGCTGCTAAGGTAGCAAAGTTACCAGGGTGTTGGGACGGTTCAACATCATGTGTGTATGTAAATCTTCTTACAGACACACTAGTAAAACTTTGATTCATTAATAAAATTTTCTGCAATCCTCGTTTTTTTCTTCAGTCCTCTTCTTTTTATGTTCAACATTCAGACTCCATGTATTTTTTTTTTACTTTTTCCTTTTTCTTCTTTCTTTTTTTATGTATCCGTATGTCCTACCGACTACAGAGGATTGAGGTCCTGCTCCCAAAAAGAACAGTTTAATCTCTCCCGAGGTTTTTTTCACTCATACATGAGCATGTAACAACAAATAAATTCATCATGGCATAAAATGTAATAGTGTAAAAACACAACCTTATTGTACTGTGTGGAATATTTTCCATTAAAACATTGAATAGTCTTAGAATATCCCAGAAACTACAGAAATGCTCTTGTAAGAACACATGGCATGTGAATGATTATGGTGGTGTATTTTTATCAGACACTCACTAGCATAAAAATCAGCACTGGGATTGAATGCGGACACAGCAAAGGAAAGGAAAGCAATCCCTGTGGCTTAGTCTGATAATCCTCTGAAAGTAAATTGGCCCTACTCTAATCAACATAGTGGTTGGAAGAAAAGTGAAATCATTTCACTTCCAAGATTATANCCCCGGGGCCGCCCGCAGCAGCTGCCGCGCCGCCATGATGCGCGTCAGGCCCGCGCCGAGCCCGGGGCCCCNTAACAACAAATAAATTCATCATGGCATAAAATGTAATAGTGTAAAAACACAACCTTATTGTACTGTGTGGAATATTTTCCATTAAAACATTGAATAGTCTTAGAATATCCCAGAAACTACAGAAATGCTCTTGTAAGAACACATGGCATGTGAATGATTATGGTGGTGTATTTTTATCAGACACTCACTAGCATAAAAATCAGCACTGGGATTGAATGCGGACACAGCAAAGGAAAGGAAAGCAATCCCTGTGGCTTAGTCTGATAATCCTCTGAAAGTAAATTGGCCCTACTCTAATCAACATAGTGGTTGGAAGAAAAGTGAAATCATTTCACTTCCAAGATTATAAATGCCAAATGACAGAAGGTGTCCTTGCGTGTTGCACTCTGTGGCTATTTCCTGTTTGATGCGTGTCTCTCATGCTGCTCATTCAGCCTTTTTTTTTTGGCAATGAAAACAAAAACCCAAGCCTGCTTTAATTAATGAAGTCCAGTTTCACCTAGCTTGCCCTGCTGTGATAGTCCTGTTCAAAATGTTACCTGCTCTGCCCTTTGGGAAAACTGCTCTGTTCCCTGTTTGAATGCTGGCTTGCAGGGTTCCCTTTATAGGTGTGGGTGTTGAGACCTCAAACTGGGGAGGCTGAAGAATGCATCACCTTTCCCCCAGGAGTGTCACTTTGTTTTGAACTAGTCTTGTTTTAGAAATACTACTGCATTCTGTTCTAATTTTCCAGAGCTCCCTAATCTTCTTCCAGGCTCTTAATGATGTAGTTGATAATAGGATTGTTGGTATTAATTTGGAACAATAATGCCAGCTGCTTGCTTGGTGGCTATTGGCAGAGGGGTGACCTTGCAGGTCAGCTAAGCAGAACTGGAAGTGCTTTGATCTGATCTGTACAGAGCCAGATCTGTGCACCCGAACAAGAGGAGCGAGTGAATTCTCTCCCCATGGGATGCTGATTCTTCTCCAAAGAGCAGGGAGGACAGCATGGCGGTGGCCCTGGATGCAATCCTTGCTCGGATCAAGGATGTTTGTAAAAGGAATGGTTTGCTCATCCTCTCGGTGTTGTCCGTCACCATCGGCTGCCTCCTGGGATTCTTCCTGCGGACGAGGCGACTCTCCCAGCAGGTAAGAGCGGCTCGCAGCGTGTCCCTGCAGAGGAAATGCCAGACTTACATAACAAAAGACATATGTAACTTGGGGAACTTCAGGGTGGGCTTTTCAAGGTAAAAGTCACGTGTATGTGTTTGTTAAGATTGTTTGATTTCATCTGTTTGTCGATCTACATTGTCCTTTGGGTCTTTTCATACATTCTCAAACAATAGGTTAGCAAAGGGGTCTGGTCTCTCAGACACCTGGTAAGTGTAGCAGGAGCACATTAGAATGTTGCGGGTATGGATGATAAAGTGGACATTTAAGCTAGATGAAATGTAGCATTTAATACAGGCCTGCAGAAACTCGTAGAGAAATAGGATTTTATACTCTTTTGGAACACATGTAGCTAAAGAAAACACCAGGAATATTTTTCAGCATCAAATGCACAGGGATATAGGTGTTTATATTACACCAATGGTATTTCATATTAATAAATTTTAGATTTCCCATCATTAGCAGAACATGTTACTGAAGTCACTTGGGGAATTCTCCTCCAGCATACTTCAACTAAGCTCTTTGGTGGTGCTCATTTCTGCTATATCAGTCAGACAGACTAAACAGCAAAATGCATTAATAAATGCACTGTTGAGCACAAAATGGAAATCTCAGTCCATTTAAATGGACAGTCCATTTAAAAATACGGCATTTAGTAAATGCAACTAAATTAAACCAATTCTGTGTTCTGCTACTGCCAACCACTGTCTGTCTGAGCATTGTTTGTGTCCAAGCCGTAGCTTCAAACATGTCTAGGACAACACACAAAATGCAAAATGGAGAGATTATTCAGGGCAACTGGTTAACAGCAGTTCCCAAGAGATGGCACATTTCATTTTTGTCTGCCTTTGTAAAGGAACAAACAATGCAGTGTATTTATTGAATAAGAACACATTATGTAATCTAATTAATTTTAAAATTATCTTTTAAAGCCTGCTATCTTTGCCACCTTATCCTTGCACCAAAAGTGCAAATTTTAGCGATGTTATCTGATCCACAGCTCTAGCAGCACTCGTGAAGACAGTCTGTGTGTAGCTCAAAACAATAAGCATCTCTCCATGTATTTCCAGGAAATTAGTTACTTCCAGTTTCCTGGTGAGTTATTGATGAGGATGCTGAAAATGCTGATTCTCCCTCTGGTTGTCTCAAGGTAAGTGAAGACAATGATTGCTCCAATAACTTCTGAAGTGTCTTAAATGAGATTTGTTATCACAGTGGTTTAGTTGTGACTGAATTAGGTGGCAGTGCCAGAGGCATCACTGCCTGCTGTACATTCATAATTTTAGTGGAGCCATGAACATGTTTTTTAATCTATAGGATCATTTCTGCCATACCTCATACAGGTATTACTTGCTTTCTAATTAATGTGTTGAGATTTTAAATTTTTTTTTCTTCTTCCCTTGTAATGGGAGCACTTTTTCCTTCAAGCTACTTAGAAGTTAAATATATGGAATAAATAACCCACCTTATCAAAAAGCCTGCCTTAAATCTAAACAATTGAAATAATACACTATACAAATAAGATGAAAAAGCACAGTTAATTTGTAGTGTCCTGCAGTATTTTGAGTGTGCTGTAGTATGATGAATATTGAAAAAAGCCTGTGTCTCCAGTGAACTAATAATATATAGCTGGCTTCAGCTGGAAGTGAAAACGATTTTTTAGTACATTAAAGGTAGGACTTTTAGTGGTGGCATTTTATCGGCAGCAGAATGAATGATCTCGATGCTGGTACTGACTGGTGCATGGTAGCTGCCCTTGCAGTGGGAGGATGTAACTTAGGGCAGGCTTCTCTCTGACTGCAGTCACAAAAACACACTAGTTGGATGGCCAAAAACTCTCTCCTGTGCCTGAGGCTGAGAGGTTATTAAAGAGATGGAAAGTAACAAAGCTAACTTAACCAGAGCTGAGAAAAAATTACTGTAATATCTGGTTCCAGTTCTGGAACCTACTATGTACACCAAGACCTCATCTTCCACTTTGAGAAAAAACCAAGTTTCTAGTCTTCAGATCACTAAGAGTTGCTGAAAATGAACACAACAGCACTAATTTTATTTTTAAATCACCTACCCTTATATCTGCCTTCTCATGGTTTCTCACAGAACAAAGCTGAGTCATGGTATTCTGTGCCTGAAACTGGTTTTATGACCATAGACTCATGCCTGGTCCTGACCCATACATCTAGAAAACACCAAGACAAAATATGTAAGGAGGCTGTGGTTTTTTTGAGAGGTGAAAGGAGAGTTTTCCAAAGAAAACAAGAGTCTCACATGAGGAAGTGGCATAGTAAGGAGGACAGAAAAGGGTTGGAGCAGATTTACATGTCCTTCCCTAAAATGTGTAGTTCTCTAGATCCTCTTGTATATTTAGAGATGTTAGGAAGAGCAGCAGCACAGTAGGAAAGAACTGCTCTGGCACAACCTGTGATGGCTCTAAGTTGCCTGGAGATGTGACACCTCTGAGCCTCACTGTCACAGTGGCTGCACTGTGTCCTCTGAGGAGGAAAGAGAAGAAACTTTACAAACTTTCAAAGAGGTTCAATTCTTCTTGCAAGATGGTGTGAGTCCATCTCCCTGTATAACAAACTAGCAGTGCCTGCTATTACAAACTGAAATGGCAGGGTTTGCAAGGAAAAACCACTCCAGATATAATGACATTCTTGTACGGTTTGGGCTTTTTTGGCTGGCTGTCTTTTAAGTTTTTTTTATAACAAGCACAGTATTTTCCACACATGCATTTCATAAAATCAGTAAACCAGTACTCTGTATTTTTACCAATCTGCATGCACATTTAAACTGCATTTCTTCGTGGATTTGGAATATCCTCAGCCTGTCCTGCCAGAGTAATGGCATTTAAATTATCTTTTAAATTACTCTCTATTATTGTTTAGAAAAGCCAAGAGCACAGCACCATAAAAAGAACTCTAAACACTGCTCTCCTAGTTGAAAGTAATGCAAGTTTTTCTTTGAACATACAAGTAAAGAAATTACTTGTAAAGAAAAGGAAAGGTGAGAAAGGAAGATTAAAAGAGGGACTTAGTGCAAACTACCCTGTTTCCAAGTCCAGAGCTTATTTTGAAGGAGTGTGGCAGAAGTAAGAAGTAGCAATGGCATGGGTCAGAAGATTGTCAATGGACTAGAAAATCGTGCACTTACAGACCACTGGCAGAAATCCAGCCTTAAACAGAAATGGCTGGAAATTTGTACTCCCCCTCTTGACCTGCTTGTTAGAGAGTTAAAACAGGAACTTTGTCAATTGTATCCATTGGGAAGGAGGAAGTTATGATACAGTCAGGTATCTCTGAATGGTGTTTATTTTAAAAGTTCCTTGGATGCAGAGGAATCTTACCAACAGGAGACTGTTTCTTCAATGTACAGTTTCTTGTTCTCCTGAACTTTGTTCCTACTCTGGAACTGCTCTATCCCAGAGCTCCTGTATCTGTTTCTGATGTCTCCTGTCACCTGTGGTCTTACTTTTTCTTTTCCCACAGACAGAAAAATCTTGGAAAGGCAAACACCACCCACTAGTCTGTCAGCTTGAGCCCTGCACAAGCTTTTGGTTTTGTTATGGCATGGACCTTCATTAAGGGTGGGGGCTGATATTATTTCAGTTATCTGGTTACATAAACAAGCTTCATAGCATCATAGAACGACTCTAAAAAGAGGTATATATTTATTGCACCCATCCTCTGCCTGAGGTTTAGCCCTGCTCATACCTATTAGTATCCCCTGTGTGGAGAGTTTGCTTTTCTCAGCCCTGAGAACAGGTACCCACACAACACTTCTGTTAGCAAGATAAAGAAAAAACCTGTGACAAAGAGTCTGACAGTTCATGTCTGCCCAAGGGATACTCAATACTGGAGTGTAACAAGAGCAAGTTTTAGACCCTGTAGTTACCAGATGTACACTTCTTACTTTATGTATAAACACAGGATACTGCTGTTAAACCTGGGAATGGAAATATTAACAGAGCTTGGAGAGAACAGGAGCCAAATCTGAATTCGTAGTTACACATTTAGACACTGGCCAAGCTCTTACTGCAGCTGGACAAGGAAATGTCCTCAACAAGCCTGAAAGATCAGCTACAGAAGATCTGAAGTTCCCTGATTCTCTTTGGGACAGAGGCTTTGATCTTCACTTGACAGGGGCAATGCAAATAGTGCATTTTCTTCCTTATATGCAAAATGTTTCAACCTTCAACACATCTCAGGTTTTCCAGCAGGCACGCGCACAGTTGGCCACGCGTCCTGCCCTGAGAGTTCTGTTTATCGAACCCTTCAGGCAGATCCCGCTGCTCAGATTTGTTAAACCCCCTTTCCTTGCACCTCCGGCATTCCCGGCGCGGCCGGAGGCTCGGGCTGTGATAACTGCAATGCACCCCGCGGCCACCAGGCGGCTCTGCTGGGACACCGAGGAACCGCGCCTCGCTCCCCGCGCCCGATCCTTTCCCGCATCCCGGGGATTGCGAGTACCACGGATCCGGTTCCTGCATCCCGGGGATTGCCGCTACCACGGCCCCGGTTCCTGCATCCCGGGGATTGCCGGTACCACAGCCCCGGTTCCTGCATCCCGGGGATTGCCGGTACCATCGCCTGGGTTCCTGCATCCTGGGGATTGCCGCTACCACGGCCCCGGTTCCTGCATCCCGGGGATTGCCGGTACCACAGCCCCGGTTCCTGCATCCCGGGGATTGCCGGTACCACAGCCCCGGTTCCTGCATCCCGGGGATTGCTGGTACCACAGCCCCGGTTCCTGCATCCCGGGGATTGCCGGTACCACTCTCTCCTCGGAAAGTAATAAACCTTCCATTTCCTTTCACTGTGGTTAATTATAAACTTCCACAGACACACACACATACAGGATTCCTTCACCTGCTTCCAGGACAAACTGATTGGTAGAGATACCGGTGCATCACTCGAGTTTCTCAACTTCTTAAATGCCTGAAGTAATCAAATCTGATGTCAGTGTCTTTGTGCTCTGCATGACACAAAGGACTGGGAAAGGAAAACTCAACTTTCCCTTAATATCTTCTCACATTTGTTAAAGACAATACAAACCCTCTGACCTGCTCCTGTCTGTGCCAGCTCCAGCACAGGCCAGCCACGCTGGCGGGTACTGTGCCACAACTCACGCACTGTCACCCTCCTTCAGAGCATCCTTGTCCTTGTGCCCATTCCCTGCCCCATCATCTTCAGCTCATGTTACCAGCTTTGTACTGATCAGTGCTCAGTGGGCCAGAAACTTGATTTTCAGTAAGCATGACTGCATTGACTTAAGCTTTTTGTGGATGCTGGTACTGAAACCTGATCTGTCACAACTTCATAGTTTTGAAGAATAATACTGGACTGGAATAATATTGAATCATTTACCACTGCTGAGGCATTTCTAACGCCGCTGTTTGGCATGGATTCCTTCCAGTAGGCAGAGAACTCACACTGGCATTTTCCCCAGAACAGAAATGCAACTCTCCCTTTCTGTTCAAAATGCAGAGGTGCTGCTGAGCCCACAGGGGAGGAGGAGATCTGGCTCCCAGCACTGCTTTGCTGTGGGCAGGCAGAGCCACCACATGCACCTAAGATGAGCTGCAAAATGTGTGTGCTGCAGACCTGTGAGAAGGCTGGAGAAGAGGCAGGGCTCGCAGCCCCTGGCTCTTTTTCAAGTTAATTCTAGAAGCCCACACATGATTTCTCTCCTGTATATGTAAAGTTTCACAGACCTTACAGGAACACAACTCTCTCTGACTTAACAGGTTATTAGTAAGGGCTCTCACACGCAGTGTTTGACTGCACAAGCCTTGGTTCTTCAGAAAAGCAGGCTAAAGGCAGAGTTACACAGGTTTGTACCAGCTGAACCTACCGAGTTCTCTTTGTCCTATATGTCTACCTATATATGTAATAGAAAGTTGCATCCTTTATTGCATCACCCTCCTTGTTTGTATGATTAAGCCTTTATCTGGAAAGAGATACAGGGCTGAGTTTTCTAAGACTGTGATTAGCAGTAAGCAGTGAGAGTGCTGGTGGGAAACAATTGTCAGGGCAGACTTGAATGGTTCTGCTGTTGTAACGGGCTGGTTACCCCAGCAAATATTCCCCTTGGGAAAAGCAGTTTAGTTTTTTAAGCTTAGGAAGATTATTACATTTTGTATTTATTTACCACCAACCATTTTCTAGATGTTTAAGAAATATTGAGTAGGAGAGATTTGACCCTTTTCCATGAGCAGATCTTGTTAAAGAACTATTATTCCCTTTATAGTCAAAGCTGAAGAACTGATTTGACCTGTATTTTTTAAATTATAAAAGTTTGTTCCTCTGAGTATGTTGTGCCTGGTACAAACAAGTGTATGCTAATAAAATTTTATATTTATTTGAAGGCCCATTTGGGGGTAGTAATAAATATTAGTTACTACTGTGGTTTTGTTGATGAATTAAATACAATATTCTAAATATAGTACTGTCTTTCTTTAAGGGGATTCCTGACCGTAATGCCGTCAGTTCTGGTAATCCTTCATCCCTCTGCTCACATTCCCAAACTGGTGATTCTTACTCATGCTCTTAAAGCCCAGGATTTAATTAGAAACTACTCTTTTTAGTACCTTTTCCCCATATCTTTTCTCTCTGATTTGGGGAGCATGCTGGCATTTGAACATCCCACCAATGACAAATATTGCTCATCGTGTCCTAGTGGAATTCTGTCATTGTTCGGCCATACTGGGCCATACCAAATTTTGCCTCTCAGGACTCCTTTGTTACCCCTGAAGAGTTCACAGTGGTGTAAAGTGTGCAAGAGGAGATGCTGTGGGTGCAGGCAGCTGGGAAGTCCCTTATGCTGCCATCCCAGCGGGGCAGGCTGGGGCAGGCTGGGGCCGGATGGGGCCGGATGGGGCCAGATGGGGCCAGATGGGGCCGGATGGGGCCGGATGGGGCTGGATGGGGCCAGATGGGGCCGGATGGGGCCAGATGGGGCCGGATGGGGCTGGATGGGGACGGATGGGGCTGGATGGGGACGGATGGGGCTGGATGGTCCCATCTGGTGCTGGATGGTGCTGGATGGTGTCACATGGTGCTGGATGGTGTCAGATGATGCTGGATGATGCTGGATGGTGCTGAATAGGGCCGGATGGGGCTGGATGGTGCCGGATGGTGCTGGATGGTGCCGGATGGTGCTGGATGATGCTGGATGGTGCTGAATGAGGCTGGATGACGCTGGATGATGCTGGAGGCAGCACTGCCGCATTAGCACGGCTTTGCATCCAAGCTCCTGCGAAGGACGGATGTGCCTGCAGGGCTCCCGGTCCTGCCCTGGCAGCTCAGGGCAAAGGCACAGCCATGCATGGCTTCAGTGGCTGTGCACACATCCCCAGGTCACCTCACAGCAACAGCGTATTTATTCTCTGGGAGTTCAAACAAGGCTGTGGGACAGACCATTGGCCTGGGTAGGTTGTGTTGGGCACTGTTTGTTTGCTCTCAGCTGTAGATGAAGCTGGCAATAAACCACACACTGGAAACTGTTTGTCTGTTTTACTACTTAAGATCACCATTTGTTAGAGATGAAAAGTTTGACCCAAACTCTCCAGGACCTGTACTGCAATTGGCAATCTAAACCTTTTATCATGATTATAAACCACTGTCTGATAATATCAGTATAATATCCATTCAGAAGGGAAAGAGATGTCTAAAAGGCTATGAATTTTTTTTCTATTTATGGTTATATTTAAATAAAGAGGGCAGCCAAAATTTATTCACTCAATAATACTGGTTTTACATGAATGAGAATTTGTGCAGTACTGTTTCTTCTAATACATCCCTGGTACCAAGAGGTATTTTCCATGTTATCTCAACACATAATTTACCTGAACACCAAATGGGAAAGGGTGGGTAACATAAGGTACTGATCAGTTTTGGCTTGGTCTTTTCTGCTATGTGTGAGTTAAACCATTCCCCTAAATACCATCCACTCTGTTCTTATCCTTGTGCTACTGCCAGACTGGGGTGTATTTAAAAGACAAGTAGATGTGGCACTTGGGGATATGGTTTAGTGGGACTTGGCAGTGCTGGGGGAAGGAACAGTTGGGCTTGATGATCTTAGAGGTCTTTTTCAACCTAAACAATTCTATGGTTCTATAATCCACTGCAATCAAATTTATGTACTGTATTATCTAGTGAGGTGTTGAGCAGCTGCAAAATGCTGCCTCTGGGTCTCTGAAGAGTGTGCTCAGAAAAATGTTTCATAAAGTACCAAGGCAGATGTATCTTCCCATTGAATGAAATTGCTTTGGAAACACAGGGCTTTTCTTCTTCCCGTTATTGGACTCTGGACTTTTCCCTCTGTTTCACCTGTGATAGAAAAACATTGGCACTGAGGAACAGGCCTTCCCCAACAGGGGAGGGTAAACCTTCTGCTGGGTTAGTATGGGGAAATCTGTGGGGTACCTGAATAATAACATAAAGTGTGTACAGAGCCCCATTTGTGCACTACCTGTGACGTGTATCACTGTAATCTAAATAATAACAAAAGTACATTTCACCCCAGTGAGAACAAGCTGTTAGCCCTTTCCTAGGATATATCATCCCAAGTCTTTATTGGGGAGAAAGTGAAGAGAAGTGAGTTTTAAGGAGATGACTAGAGGGAATAAATATATTTACCTTCAGAGTGAAAAGCAAAACTACTTGGATGAAACTGAAAGAGAAGAATTACCCAAGGGTAAGAAGAACCAGTCAGAAAGCAATCTCACTTGACACCATTATACTATTTTCAGTTCTCTGTATTGCTGTTATATTGCAGAACTGCTGTCAGATTACCCAAATAGTCCTCATTTGAGATGCTTCAGTTTGTGGAGGAAAATTTTTATCCCTCCTCCATGTCTCAGACATCTTCAGAAGTTTCTCCACATTATCACCTGGAACATTATCAATGTTCTTAGCTGTGTTTAGGAATATTAAGTCTAATGGTCAGATCCAATACTGTTTTCTAGTATTTTCTGTTGTTTGTGCAACCCAGAGATCCAGACTGTTTCAGTGAAAAATGACACGTTGCAATGACACGTCGTCATGACAAAATTGGACCAACTCAGTACCAATTATTTAGGGAGTGTCAGCAGGGATCTAGTGACATGCAAGAGGAATCTGTGGCCACAGAGTGAATGGGTGTGGAGAGCACTGAAGTGATTACAAATGGGGTATGAACTGTTTGCAACCTGACAGAATTTTTCTGTAGCCCTCTGAGAGCTCTAAAATACTTAGTGTCTCACAAAGGAATGGGAATGACATGTGGAGCTGGAGGGGCTGGCTGGATTCCCTCTGTTTCCTTAGACAAAAAACAGTTGAATAAATCTGACATTTGTTAATAATCCAAATTTATGTTTCAAATCCTTTTGCTTTTCCCTTAATCTAAAAATGCTTGAAAGAACTGACAGAAGAGAAAAAAAAATCAAGTATTAATAAGATTCTTGGCTCCTTCCACCATGTGAAGCTGCACATCCATATTTAATAGATAATTTGGGTTTGTTTGCATCCTGACCTTTGAATTTAGGCAACACCTTTTTTTATCACAACAGCTGAAGTCAACAAGGCAGCCTGAATTCTGCATGAGCTACGCTGCAATCTCCTTTATCAGTCAGTGACCAAAGGTTGCTGTTCATCTCTTCCAGCTCTCACAGATGTACCACAGTAACCTCACATCAGCAGGTGACAGAGCAGCCGTGGACATCAGCCTTCTCTGTGTGCTGTACAAAGTCTTGCCTTGTTTACATTAGTCTATAAAAGCAGATTTCCTACTACACAAGAAAGAGAAAATTAAATGCATTATGTGAATTCCTGGCAGGATTTTTGCTGTGTATGTCAATTTGTCATTAAGAGTAACAAGTGTTAGATGATAAAGGAGATATCAACATTTTGGGTAAAAAATAAAAAACTTACTATTTTATAAAGCAATTTAAGAAACAAAATCTCAAAATTATGCATGCTGTGATGTATTAGAAATGTAGATTGGTTTCTTTCCTAGCAGCCTAGCTGTGGAATTAAACACAATCACTGAGAACAGTGTATTGCAGACAGCAAGCTCTTCTAACATGGTTTTGTTGCTTGGAGATCAAGAGCCAGATTTTCCATCATGCCTTTGGGCTTCCACTGTGTTTAGTAAAATAGCTACACACTGAGGCTCTGAGAAGTGAATTCACATTTCAAGTGCTATTTACAGCTGGTAATCCAACCATACAGAAGCTGCTGCAGCAGTCCTGTTTGTAGTACAGCTACCACTTTCTGCATTTGGGCTTTTTTGAGCTTAGATACAATTTCATTTATATTAAGATACCTAAACTTTAAAAAAGCTGTTTGCTATTACTTGATTTGCACAGGAGATGAACCTTACTAGCCCCCTGGACCTTCAAGAGGATTCTAGATGTTTCAACTCATTTGAAAATCAGGCTGTAATACTATGAAATTTTTAATAATACATGACATTGGGGATCATTCCACTGACCACAGTGACTGAGGTGGTCCCTTAGTTGTGTTCAGAGCAGCAGAAGCCTGCAGTACCCCAGCAGTCTGTAAAATACTGTAACAATCTCTGTCAGGAAGGGCAGACCATGTGCTAGGGTCTGTGATTTTCCCACCACTACCACTGTCCTTTCTCTGCTGCAGCCATGGCAGTGTCTTGCTCTGTAGGTGTTTCTCATATTAGAAGAAAGTAAAAGGATATCCTGAAAAGAAGTCATTCTGATCCTGCTTTCTCACTGCTGAACTAATTTTAACTACACTAGAGACTAAGAACAAATCAAGCATTAAACTATAAAAAGAGCCAGAGAACATTTCCTATCTCTTTCTTTCATTACTGTTGAGAGTTTTATTTTCTCTGGTGCAAACGTTACTCTGAAAATGGTGCCTCCATGGAAATGAAGCAGCCTCTTCTGAAAGCACAGATCAGAAGTGTGACAGTTCACTGCAGTACAGAGATCTCTCAGGCAGATCTTTTTTTTTCACTCTAAGTGGTTTGTCCTTATTTAAAAGTGCCTTAATTTCTGTTTCCTTGTCTATAAAATGGAGATGCTGCCTTCCTGCATGAGAGTAGCTTGCACTGGTGAAGCATTTGGAGTTGATTAAATGGCTTGTGCTATGGAAATGTACATTATTATCATGCTGAGACCTGAAGGCACTGACCTTGACGAAAAGGTGAACGCCAGCCTGCCTGCATGATCAAGCAGCATTAGTGAAGCCAGCACTTCACTTTCATGATGCTCAGCTGTAACATAATCATCTCTAATGTAGCTGTCAGAGGTACTTCCCAGCCTCGCTGGGACAACTTGCTTAGGAAGGTCTTTTCCATGGCATGCAATTACAAAATGAGAATGGGAGGGAGAGAACGGGATGAATGAAAACAAACATCATTCTAGGAACAACTGTTGGTGGTTAATACTTGACCATTACTTCTTGACAGGATTAATGTCTTTCTAATCACACTAATCCCTTCTGATAACTTTATCCATATCCATCTATTTCAAAGCAACATCCAGATGGCTTCTGGTGGAGAGGAAGACAAAATAAACATGCAGAATGGGGTCTTAGCAGCAGCTTCTTGTATTTTCTCTTTCTGGGGATATAGGGCTTGATCTTGAGACAGGACAAAAATGTGCTTTTATCAGAGAGCAACAGAAAAACCTAGAGAATTGCAGAGAAGATAGAAAATTCTATTTTTATTTGTAAATAAAATACCCAGTGCCTATTGGTGACAGCCAGAACAAGCCTAGAAGTGCTCAGAAGGGTTTAGCTGCTTGTTTGCATGGGCACAATTAGAATTCCAAGATATTGGAAAGAATTCCCTTCTTTACATCAAAAATTCTATATTAGTTTTGGGGGTTTTACACAGATTTCCCTCGAAGCAGACATGAAACTTAGTACTTGATTCTTTGGTTCATACAATTAAAAATACTTTAAACAATATAGAAACTGACTTTATCTTTTTAATTAGTCACATTTAATTCCTAGAATTGAAGATGTCTTCCCCTTCCCTTTAGGCTTGACAGGTTTTTTTCTACACAAGCTAAGAAATGGTCTCTGAACATTAAATTACAATTTCAGGGATATTTTTTCCCCAGACTGATCAAAGGAGTGAGATGTGCAGTAGTTATTTAGAAAAGCTGCAGATCGTATTTTATTGACTAAATCCTGTTTTGTCCATTTGGCAATCATGAAAACATGTTATGGAAACTACATGAATCACATATGTGGAAGCTACTCCGCTACACAGTATCTCAAATGATTTTAATCTATGAATCAAATATCTGCCCTCTTATTTCAAGGCCAACCAGATTCTGAGGTTTGACAAGAATTAAAGGTACACTGTTTTCCATTCCAGTGTGTTTCATGAGAGTCTAGTAGTGGAAGCCATGGGAATAGCTTTGTTCTGGCTTAGAAGAATCTTGGGAAACTCTTAAGGAAGTTTTTATGTAGCCAAGAGTGTCTGATGAAAATTAAAGGGAAGCCCTGAGCATGATACAGTGATCTTAGTTTAAACTAGCTGGAAGCTTATTCCTCCTGGCCTCCCTGTTCCCTAGCAAGTAACAAGAGCACTTTTTCTTGTCATCCTTCGCCTACATTGTGTGAATCTTAGAACTCTAGAGACCAACAGTAATAGCTCCTGTGATGTATTGTGTATTACTTGCTTTGTGCAACTGTGATAACCAGTGTCTCTTAATCTTTGTGTCTTTTGTCCTGTTCCTTCGTATCAAACATATGAAGGTAAACAAAAAATAGCAAATGAGTGATTACTGTCTCGTTCTAGTGACAAGCATTTCTTTCTGAAATGATTCTGAACTATTGCCTAAAATGACATGACCAATGAAACTCCCAAGCCTTTGGAGAACTGGTTCCAGTTGTCCCTTCCTAAAACTGAGCACTTTTGAGGGCTTAATCTGAGCCCAGACCTCTGTTCATGCTTCTGTCACATCACAGTTACCCCACTGCACCTCCATAATTAATTACTTTTGAGGACTTTCTCATCACAGCATGAACTGAGCATGACTTTATCTGGTGACAGGATAATCTCATTACAGATGATGATCTTTAGTTAATGAATATCCCCAAGACAGAGCAATCTCATTATTAGCCCCCTCAGGATTTGCCACCTATGAGCCAAGGTAAGATTAGATTCCAGCTGAACAACATCCTCCCAAATCCTAAGGCCCTGCATCTTGAAGCTGAGGTAACAACCCTCAAGTCACCTGAACCACTGGACATATTTAATTAGGATTTTTGTCCCTAAGTACTTCTGGAAATACTTCTCAGGTGAGCAATCAAGACAAGTCTTCATCCCTCTGTTGTTCTGTAGAACAAACATGGCACAGAGGCATCCAGGACAGCAGGAACAGTGTCCTGCTGTCCACACTGACAGTGGCTCCAGGGCAGTGCCAGGGAGGGAAGGGAAGGGAACTGTCTGTCTCCTTGGCAGTGCCCTCTTCAAGGAATTGCTCTGCCTACAGCTCACAGCTCTGCAGCTCAACAGTCAGGCCTTCACACCACTGCTATCATTGCCCTGCATAAAGAACCCTGCAAATTGTTACCATGAAAAACATCCAGCTAGATAAAAATCAACCTGATTTTAATTTTTCTTTCTTTTTTTTCCCCCCCTTGGGAACGTGGGGGTGGAACAATGCTGTAGTCTAGTACGATACAGGTATCTACTCTCTGCAGCAATGAGCTGTCAGACTGGCTCAATGCCCTGTGGAACCTCAGCCCGAGAGAAGAGCTCAGTCCTAGAAATCTAATAACAACAGAGGGGTTTTTAACAGAAAATTGTCACATTAATTTGAGATAAAAGTATTTATCTTTTTTTTTTAATAAAAAAAATGTTTTAGAATATTTACTCTTCTGCATGGACTCATCCAAGGGAAATGTCAAGAAACAAAGTAGCATTCCTGCTACTGTATTTTCCATATGCAGTGCTGTGTTTGTACACAGTGCTTTGCAGACACACAGAAAGGTGGGATTTTTTATCAAATCCAGTGATAAGTAAGAGCAAAGAACAATGATTATAAGAGTGAGTTACTGAGATGCTCATTTTCTAAATTATCCAAACTCCAGTGCACCCTTGCTCCTACAGTGTTAACAAAACCCATGCTAGATCAGAGATTGGCAGTGCAGAGAAGCAATACATTTTCTTAATTAATCTAGTGGAGAGCAGGAACCTGAACACTAAATCCACCCATCTGATTTCATTAAATCTACTATAAAAAGTTAAGCTGCACTTTAGCATTGGCTCTAGACAACCTCTCTCAGCAGAGTGAGGTCAAGGAGATCTCATTCAAGGAGGTGCAGCTCAGTAATGTTTATGAGAACAGGCCTGACAAACAGGTCTGTTTTGATGAGAAAGCTGGACACACCAAATAGTAAATGTGGTATTTTATTTCACCTGTGCTTTTCCCGAGATGCATGCTTTGGAGCGTTCACAGAGAATTACCCAAAGTTAAATCTCAGTTTAAAGCCCCAAACAACACTGCTGTCAATGGAAAGCCAAATATCAGACTCGGGTCACTTGCAAACTGCATCAGGGTCTATGTCAGAGCAGCCTGAAGCAGCTTCAGGGCCCAAAGAGTGCCCTGTCTAATCTGGCTGTAAAAGAGGGTCAGTGAGAGCCAGATCTCAGGATGAAGAGTTGTATGGCTTGGCACTGGGAAACTGTGCAAGCAAGGGGATGGACACTGGTCATGCTCTGGCAGTGCTGGGCAGGGAGCTGAAGAGGAAGGATCCTGATGGGTCCCTTCCAACTCAGCATATTCTATGATTGTATTACTCTGTTATTCTCTGAATCTATGAAAAGGCTGAAGTGATCACAGCATGTTCTTTGCTCCCAGCTGGGCAGCCACACTTCCCATGGAGGTGTTTCCTCTGCATCCCATCCACTGTCTTCACTTAGACTGGAGGCACACTGAATTACAGTCTGCTCCCAATGTGACCCCTGGTAAAGCAAAAATATATTGTGCTTTGAATTGATTCAGAAAGGGAAAAAAAAGTTATTATTTTAGGTAAAGAAAGGACTATATGACAAAATTGCCCCTTAGTGTTTTTAATTTCAAAATTGTGTCCCTATTTCACACAAGAAAGGGTGAGGGGGTTGATTAGATTTTCTTCAGAGGTCCATTCAGATTTTCTTCAGAGGTCCACCTGGCACTGGAAAACACCTCTTCAGACAGAGNAACCTGAATTATTATACTGTTCTGTAAAATTATGTGTAGAGTTTCATACACAGAGTTTTAATAACTATTGCCACTGCTCCTGTGAACTGAGCCATCACATGTATAACTTGTGTAAAACTGACACTGGAATTTCAGGGAAGACTCAGTAGCATTCAGTCCCCACATGTGCAGCCTGAGCTTGCAAGTTGCTTCCAGTAGCCAGGATCTGACCTGGCATTGGAAAACACCTCTTCAGACAGAGACTACAGCTTTAGTGTTACTGGCGAGCTTATGAAAACACTGACATGTAGAATCAGCTGTAAGAGAAGCAGGCAGGCCAGAATAATTCAGAAATTAGGCATTCAGCTGCATTAATGTAATGCAAGAGATACAATTTGTGTTGTGTTCTCTTCCCACAGCTTGATGTCTGGGCTTGCAGCCCTCGATGCCAAGACTTCCAGTCGCTTGGGAATCATAACCGTCACTTACTACCTGTGGACAACGTTTGTGGCTGTGATTGTGGGAATAATTATGGTCTCCATTATCCACCCTGGTGGAGCAGCACAGAAGGAGAGCACTGAGGAGGGTGGAAAGCCCATCATGAGCTCTGCAGATGCACTGCTGGACTTAATCCGGTAACGACATTCATTCTTTCTGCTTTCTGAACGCAGCATTTTGTACAGAACTGTGGGAGGAACTGTGGCCTGAGCCTAAGTTCTGAATCTAAGGATATATGTTTTGTTTAAATTGAGAAAAAAGTAAATTGCAGAAGATGATTTTCAAGTTATCAGATGTTTATACTGGCTGTTTCTAGTAAAACTTAAATGAATGGCCACGAACCAACAACAATGGAGCAGGTCTTTTACACCCCACAGAATTCCCTGTGGACCTTACCAACAAATCCATTATTAAGGTCAAGGGAGTATTAAAATGTAATGTTGATTTAAATAAGGGTAGATGGTTGCAATAGGCAAAACCTTAAAAAAAGGGACAAAATACACATTTTTCAGAAAATAATTCTTAAAAGTGCTGTTACAGCTATTCATACCAATTTGCAGACAAAGGACAAGGTTAGAAAGACCACTGTTGTGTATTTTTTATTCTGCTTTGTGGCTTTTCCTTATTTGTTTTACTTCGTTTGGCAAAAGACACCATTGCTCTTTTAGAGCAGCATTAGGGCACTGCTGGAGTTTGACAGCCTTGCCTAAAATCCCTTTCTGTCCCCACATTTCAGGTGCTAGTGGGATTAGTTCCTTGACTGAACATATTCTGTGCCTCAGATTTATTTTGCTCAAGCAGAAAGACCAAGTTTTGCCTTTGTTTGGTAGTTCCTCAAGTTGCTGATCTCATACTACATCGGGCAAGGGCTTTCAGGCCAAATGTGTATCAGTACCACAGAGAATTCTCTCTGGAGTTCAACTTACTGAAACTAAAAATGTTACACAGTTTGTCTTTCAAAAACCCAAATTCCTGGCCCTGGCAGCATGTCAGGACACAAAGGACTTTAATTAGACTTACTTGGACTTGAAATCAGAAGGAACTGGGAATAGAAGCTTACAAAAAAAATCTTTTTTTTCTCTTCCACGTTGTGTTTAGCCAGGTCACCTGTATTTCATCGATGCCTTTGTGAGAGTGGGCCAAATTATTTTAGTCATGGGGTAGCAGCAGAGAACGCTCTCTTTTGTAGCTTTTCACAAAAACCACCATCTTCATCTCAAGATACTCATCTGTATCTCCCCAGTGACTTTGCCCTGATGGATGCATGTGCAGTGAAATTCCCACATCTGACATCAGGTCAAGTCACATTATTCTGTTTCTGCTGCACAAAGGACTGTAATTCCTACACCAAGAGTGAGTTTCAGGAGCTTTGAATCCCTTAGTATGACAGAGTAGCATAAGAAGTAAAAGAGAATCTAAGAAAAACATGCCCTTAATGATTGTCTTCATCGTGGCAGGGTTTGGAAGCCATTTCTAGAGTGCTGAGCTGCTTCAAAGGCCTCGGTCTTAAACAAGTAAAGGCACAGTGGGACATGGCATGCAATGTTACACCCAAACTGACCTTACAGCTCTGTCTGGGAAGGGTCTCCCTCACACAGGTTCCCATCCCTTTTCTTGCACCAGCCCAGGTGCCTTTAGAGGCTCAGAGTAAGCTGGTCATGGAGATGAGTCAGATGGAAAGTAATTTGGGGTTTTAAATTTGAAATTCAGTTCTATACTACTGTGTTTGTATAAACGACAATGTATGACTGGAACCCAAGATATGAGTTACAATCTCATCTCTTCACCTCTGTCTGGCTACTCCCTGTACACCAGGGGTGTTGTGGTGAGGTCTGGGAACACTTTATTCCACCGAGCCTCATTGCAGGTAAAAAACACGTCCTGAACTAAACATCTGCAAATATCTTCTATAATTTCACTTTCCACAACAAATCCTAATAGCTTGTGTGCACATTTCAGGTATTCAAGTTTCCAGGCAGACATGTGCTTCTAGTCTGCAAAACCTTAAATTCTTCACTGGTTTGGGCAGGTGTCAACAACGACAAGGTCAACAAGCCCCTCTCATTTCCAAAGGTTAAAAAGAGAGAATAAAGCTCAGTCTCCTTTTGCTGTGCTAAGCAGCAGCCACAGCTGCAACCTTTTTACCCAAAGAGCACAAAAGGATGGTTTTTATTCCTCTGCTACAGAAATAACCACACTTACTAAACAAATAAATAATAACAACAAAACTGTGGGGAATGGGTTTTCAGCCTAGGCAAACACTACGGGTGAAATTCTGGCTCTGCTGCAGTCAGTTGCAAGACTCTTAAATGTCTGTGTGGAAGTCTGGATTAAACGTAATGATGTATCCGCTGGTTTGAGCTAGAAAAGCTGATCCTTTAGCTCAATGATAAATCACTTCCATTCACAGCTGGAGACTATCTTTTCTGGCCCAGATTGGCTTTATCTCCTCAATTCATTAATTTCCTCTCCATTTATCAATTGCATATATGCCCAGAAGTTTACACAGGAAACATCTGGTATTCTGCAAATGAAGAATGCTAAATGTACAAGTGGAGACATGATAAATGAGACATTATTGTGGGGTTTATTTCGAAGGCATGAATTTTGGCATGGGGATACGTGTATTCACCCTCATTGATTTCAGATTTGAAGCCACTTTGAAATGATGAAAAACATTATTATTTCTTGTGATGTTATATATGACATTGTCAAGTCTAGAATTTTTGGCAGGAAGGATGTTGCTAGAAATTGAATGTCTGGAATTTTTGTGTGAGGTTTTTACTTTTAAAAGTGGTTTTAATTAGAAATTAAAGAATGTACTGAATCAGCAAGAAATGAAACCAAAAACTAGTGCAGACCCTTGTGGTTATTCTAACCACATTATTACTATTATTTTGCATTATTTTGTAGATGGTGTTTCCCCTGTATATTTGTCCCTTATGTAAAAAAACCCAACCAATCAAACAAAAAACCCCAAACAGCAATGACTTGATGAGAAGATAACAGTGGCACTGTGCTGCATAATTCTGAAATGGCTCTAAACCTCACACCAGCCAGGAAATCCATAATCTCACCAACATTCTGAATTTCATGCCTCAAAAATTGTATCCATCGTTCAAACTCTTTTTTTTTGGTTTTTTTTTTGGTTTTTTTTTTTGCCACTCCAAACAGCAATACTTGAAAGAATTCCTTGCTAAAGAGAACCCCAGGAGATTGGGGACAGGAATGTTCTGCTGCCTGTGGAAGATGCCCATTTAACCGGGTGGTTCCTGTGCAGGAACCTCCCCTTGCATAACCTACCCCTCTCTATTGGATCCGGACTAAGGACAAGTTCAGGAGGCAGCTGTGAGCCTGAAGCTGTGCAGGAGATGCAGGAGATGTTCTGAAGATGTTTCTCTCTTTACCCGCCACTTTATTGCTGCATTGAGAGAGATGTACAAATCTGCCCTCATTTTATTCAAGGTTTCTGCTGCAAGCATTGCAAGGCCTATGAAAGTACATTTTCTGCCATTTAAAGCTCTATATAATCCTCAGGCTAAGGATCATGTTGTCCTTAAGCACCCGGTGCTTTATGAGTTTTTATGGATTCATTCTCATGATGTGCAATAGTTCTGTGAGGTAGGCAAGGACCATTTTCCTTTCTTACAGCTAGAGAACCCAAACACATGGAAAAGAAATTACCTCACTGGGGGGTGTTCAGAAAATTCTGTGGGTCCAGAAAAATATTCCCAGCTCATACAAGATATGGGAATCTTCTTGTTCTTGTTCTAGGAATGTGCCTTTGGGGTACCTCAAGAGCAATAGGAATGAATCAACAAACATCTTTGCCTTCTTCCCGTGGGAATTATTGAAATTAACTTTATACTTTGTCCCCAAAAATAAGAGTGACATTTCAGTAGCCTGTTATGAGTTAAGAAATTAAGAAAGGCAAGATACCATTTTTTTAAGTAATTCAGATTTTGAGTGTTTTATTCAAAATGACAGAAGGGACATATTTACAGGAATAGTGTTCAATTTAAAATATTAGGTTTGTTTAATTTTGTAGCATAATCACCTGACTAGGAGAATAGAAAATGCCTATAATTTGGGGACAAACATTTGCAAAACCAGTTCTGTGAGCCAGGACCACACTGTTGACATTAGCAGTTAATATTTCCACTACATCTGTTACCTTTGATTTAGAAGGGGAAATTCTGCTGCGACTGAAATCATGCCACCTGCATTTGTCACCGAGGGAAACAAAATTTGGCTTATGAGATAAAACAAACAAGCAAACACCATAAACATTCACATGAGGAAAGTCCCAGCCAAACTGGGTTTCCCCTCCTGTTTTCTATCAGCCTGACTGCAGATCTGGGCCCCAGCAGGTGCAGGGTTCATATACATTGTTAGTTTTTCTCAAGTCTAGCAAGACAGCATGGCATCGTAAACTTGTTCAGCTCAAAGCCCCAAATAAACCAACTCAGTGAATGCAGACAGGATCAAATCACACCTTGACCCATGACAAATAAATTTGTACATTTCTGAAGTTTACTGGAAGGAGAAATCAGAGCATTTTACCACTGAATATTCAGGACTGCATCCAATTTAATAGCAGGTACCCTGAAAACCAATTTGGCTTAACCAAGAGAGGCTTTATTTTTATACCATTAAGAGTTAGAAGAGGATATAAACACTGTAGAGGATTTATGTTTTCATGGGAATCCTGAGCACTCTTTAAAATCACTTCCTTTCCCTTTTTTCAAGCTAAGGTCTATATTCTGTATTAATGAAATTGTGTTTTTTGAAAATAGGGCAGGAAAAAAACAGGAGCTATTGTAGTTTGGAAAAAGTCCAGGCTGTGCAGAATCAGAAATCACACCTTTAAAAGTTTACAACTGAAGACTGAATTGTAGACACAGTAAGATATTTAAGGGTACATTAAATGATCCAGGTTTAAACTATGAAAGAACTTTTAAAAATAACTGCTGTACATTAATGTGTCTTTTGCCAAAGGCCACTGCATACTATGATGGAAATGTTTATCTGTCCCCTATGGCAAAGTACCATTTTTACTCATTTTAGATTGCCAGTTTTCTTTTATCTCACAAAACCAGCTTGGTACCAGAACTATTCTGCACTGGGACCAGGTCTTTGCTTCTGGTTAATTTTCAAGAGTTCAATCTCCACAGGAGCTCCAACCTTAAGTATTTACAAAGGACTCTGAAGCCTCTAAATATGTGGTCCCTATTTGGCACAAAAGGAATCCAACATGGTAGAAAGATAATTCCATGATGAAAACCACCCTGAGGAGATGACTACATAGCAAATTCTGCTCTCTGGTCAGGAGGCCTCAGTCACAGAGCAGGAGGTGCACACGGGACAGGAATTAAAATTGCACTAGGACAGGTTTGAACTTGCAGGGGAATATGTTGTCCATCCTCCTGACAATTGGTCTGGACATGTTCCAGTGTAAACATAAACATTTTATGGAATAACTTGCCTTGCTGGAACCACAGTGGAAATACATTGGGCCTGTCATGTTACCTTTGATGTAATTCAGCCTTTTCAAGATGCTTAAAGCTGTGATGTACTTGTGCTTCCACTCTCAGAAAGCCATGCTGGGGTTGTGTCAGGACCTTTTCTTCCAGAGGAAGCAGGGTAAGAAAGTACAGATCCCTGACTGAAACTGAAATGCCATGCAGCCCTCAGGACAGCTAAAAAGTCCACATTTGACAAAATAATTCCACAATATGGGTTCTGCTCTGATCTTTGAAAAAAAACAAAGCAAGACAAAATAACTTAGACCTGATTAGTGATTTTTGCATTCTCTAAGTACTTTTTATCCCAATAATGAGGATTTTAGTGCCTCATTAATTCTTCAAAAGCCTTCTTTGGTCGTTTTAGCAGGAGGTAGTATGACTGGTACTGAGTAATGAGATGAGGCACTGGAGGTGACTACTGATGTGCAAGATGGTTTCTCACATGGCCCCTGCTATAGGTTGTTTGTTTGGTCTTTCCAGGTTAAATTGTGCCCTTGCTTTCAGCTGTGCAAACCCTGCTGGAGCCCCCTGACACCAGCAGTAAGATATTTCAGACGTAGGGCTAAGGACAGGATTTGGGGCTCATGTGTAACAGCAGTGAGGACTCTACACAGCTGATGATGAATTCATGCAGAGGAAATAAAAAGTAAACAAATTCTTGAGATTAAGGTAATGTCACTGAGAATAACCTCAGCCTATAGTAAACAGGAGCTACAGTGCCGTTCATTCTTGGAAAAACTTGGAAACTTTACAGCTCTCATGTCAAGCTATTCAGACTCCGTTTTTGCTCTCTGTACCCTTGCTCTATACAGTGACAGGGTAAGGTCTCAAACACTTAAATATTAGAATACTGTCAAATTCCCAGCCTTAAAACAATGTTCTTGCAAGCTCAGCTACGCTAGCTCAAATCTGAGAGCAGAGTGTCCAAAGCTGCTTTATGCCTAGTGCAAATATAGGCCAATAAATATTATGAGGACACATATGTAGCAAAACCCCCAGTCTGGTGCCTTTAATTCCACAGTGTGGGAGACTGCAGCCAGACTGTCTGGTGTGGCAGGGATTAGGTGCTGATAACATCAAAGTCTGAGAGCAAAACCAGATTGGGGCTGCAGAGCACAGAGTGTGCCAGAGAGAAGGGGTGTTCTGAGTCAAGGAAACAACATCTGCCGTACCTGTGGCTGCTCTGTGCTACAGCCGCTGGCCTCATTTCTGACTGAAAGGATCTGCAAAAGCTGAATGGTTTGAGTTAATGACGCTGTAGGCAGGACTCAGAATGAGTATTTCAGATATTCAGTAGCCTTACTGAAACCAGAATCTGGCCTGTTGTTTCTAACAGAAGTTATCCAGGAGATGTCAAACGAGCTGTCCCAGTAGCTGCAGGCTCATGTTCTCCGGGCAGTTCAGTTAACAGCATCACAGTGACACAGTTCAACAGTGCTGCTCTTTGTGTCACTACTGTGCTTCTCAGAGCCAACCACCTTCTGAAGAGACAAGAGGGCTCCCACATCCTGGGGGCAGTGCTGAAGAATGGCTTCCTAACACAATTCAGCTTCCTAAAGCAGCTGAAATTAGGGGAGCAAAAATGATCAACTCTGTTAATTCATAGGTCAGTTGCTGGGAGACAATGGGGAAGGGAAGAGGACCTTCCACTTTTGGCAAGATGCTAATTTGTCCTGTGTCTGATGGGAAGCTGCACCCTCTGACCCGCTGCTCAGACCAGGTGCTGCCTGCACTTGATACAAATCTTTAGGATTTTCTCAAAATCCATGACTACCAAATTACAGAACACATTGCCATAGTTGTCTCATATTACATGTACATACACGTTCCTAACTCAGTACATCTACATCTGAATCCTCTTATCCCATGCAGAATTAGGGAAGGGCTCCAAAATTTGCTCGTAGCATGCAGCAGCCCATGCATCACAGCAGGCTGGAGTCAGAGATGGTGATTAGTAGGTCACTTGTGCGCATGTGCTGCTGTCACAGCAAACGCAGGCCAGGCCCGCTGTGCCCACTGCAGCTCAGTGGCTCAGGTCTGTAGAAGGTTCATTGAGCTGATATTGAAGTTTCATGCACATTCACCCTTTTAGCCTCAGCTGAATACTCCTGCTCTATCTGGCAGAGTTCCTCAGGCAGAAGATGCTCTGGGAAATGTCATTCCTCAGGGCAGGCAGCATTTAGCTGTTAATTTTTTATGTAAAAAAGAAAGCCTATGTCTCAATTTCGGTTTTACAACAATGTCCTTGTCTCAGACCTAAATTTATCTATGTTTTAAACCAGACTCAGTCACTGTTATGCAGTAGATTTATTTCCCTACTGTAATGTGAAATTATTTCTGCTAGGAATGCTGAACTGTGCCGCTGAGGTTAGAGACAATATTGCTTGTGCTAGAGAAATGAATCCCAGATCACGCTAAGTTTCCTGCACTATTATTTTGTGACCTATGTCTTGTAAGCAATCTGAAAGCAATGCTGGAACTTGAGAAGCATTTTATCTGCTTGGCTCTCTTAATTGAACAAACACAACAGTATTTATAGGTGCTGACAGCAATGATGAGCTCAGTTTGAATCACTGCTTCGTAAGTGTTGGCAGTGTCTTTAATTCAGTGTGCGTCAGTGATAAACACAGTGCCTGTTCTGAGCAGAGACACAGCCTCGCTTTATGATCCCGGTACCAGATGTGGGTACATCTGGATCTCATCCAGAGCTGCAGTAAAGCTCACAGAGATCTGCAGGGGCCAATCTGGTGGCAGGCTGGGTGCTTGGAACAGAGGTGGGCAGAGATGGACAGGCTACAACACCCCGGCATTAATTTTGTCGTATACTTGGGCAAATGCAAGTGGCTGGATTTGGAGCTAGACTGAAGCTCCCTCTCCATAGCATCCCCCAGGGCTCAGGTTTGGTGGGCAGGAGGCCCACAGGGGGCCGGCCCCAAGGCACTTGTGAGGATCCAGCCAGCCCTCCCTATCCCAGTTCCATACTAAAAAGTCAAATCCTCCACTATCACTCTCACTTCAGTCTCTTGTTTTGAACCATTCCCAGGAGATCCTTGCTAAACAACCAGCTCATGCCTGGAAATATCAATGTGTAGCAAAACATACCCCTCAAGCAAGAAGTGTTTCTGAAGAGGCCTGACAGAACCCAGAAACCCTCCCAGTCACCTCCCATCTCTAGGTGCCAGTTTGGTTCTTTCTTCTCATTATTTGGTTTTAGTCCATTGAAGTTCTCATCCACCAACTGCTCTCTTAAATGTTTTTAATTAACAAAACTTAATTTTGGCTAATACTGGATTTTCTCAATCCAAGTAAACCAGCTTAAAACAAAAAATAAGCCGAGGCTCTGGCAAACACATTCAGGTCAGCCTTTCACCGGATAAACTGTGTAACTTTGGTAAGGCCAGTCTCAAAGACTGGATCACAGTGCATAATATATTAAAAAATATTGGGAGAATTCCAGCATCTAGTATTAAGTGGGTGGTTGTAATTCCTGCAGGATAAAGAATGATAAAGAAACAAAATGCTTTAATCCTCTACAAATTTGTCTAACATTTAATCTAGCTACTAACCATATGGTATTTCCTTTCTCGAGCAGTCTTAATTGTTCTTAATTCTACTAATTAGGACTATGTGGGAGAAAGTGGAAATCATCAGCAATTTAAAAAGCTATGTAAAACCACAGCTCGTACGTGAGGTGCATATTCAGAGCTATGCTGGAATCTCTGTGTGGATCTATGCGTTCAGAATATTTCCCATTCACACAGCAGGTCAGAGCACAACTGAGCACTCCTGCAGCAGCTTTCAGCCCAGCATCTCAAATCACAAAACAAAGACAATTTAATATTAATGAAGCCTTTAACAATCTGGAAGTGGAATTCCCGTATGAGGCATAATAAAGCTGTAACCACCTTTACTGGAGAGTGCTTCCCCCTCCTATAAACATCGTCTCCATCTTCCCAGGCCCAGCTCCATCCAGCTGCTCCTGTCAGTTCCCTGTGTCAGCCAAGCCCCAGGGCTCAGGCAGAAGGTTGTGCCTGCACCTGACAGGGAAAGGATGCACAGCTGTCCCTTCTCTGTGTCTTGCTTTGCCTACACATTTGACATTTGAACCAGAGAATCAGCAGCTTTGTGCATGGTTTGCAGAGACGACCTGATGCCTTTATGAGACTTGTCTGCTCTCAAGCAGCAGGCCAACAAACCCCTCTCATGTTCAGTTTTCTGTTTCAATCATTACACAGTACTACTATCACTTAATTAAAATTTTTCTCCCACAGTTCTCTCTAAAACCGATAATTATTTACCTCTTTGTAGCAATTGCTCTCTGTGCTTGATGCTACTGATGCAGAATCTACCTCACACTTTTAAGTGTGACCATAATGTCACATTATGATCACTTAAAATAGAAAAAAAATCTATTTTCTAAGCCAGTGCTGCACAGTGACTCCATCAGCAGCAAGTACAGCTGCTGCTGCAGAGAGGAAAGCAGCTCTGGAAAATGTCTCTGTTCAGCATGCATTTAACTGTCCATGCACACAGCAATTCTCTTTGGAATGAGAATAGGCTTTTCACATGTATTTAAGTGTTAAGCTGTCTTGGGGTTTAAGCAGGACTTTGAATTAAAAGTCATTTTGTTGGAGAATTCAGGAGTTTCTCTTTGCATAAATATATGTATATGAAAGGAGATAATTGGGTCAGAGACTGTCACTGTCTTCTGCCCCAAGGTTCAGAAAGTTAGGGTTGAAAATAAATCAGTCCTGAAAATGATCCTATTAGAATCATCACACAAATCCTGATTCCCAAATGTTCATGGAAATGTATGACTTTTTAGCTATTTCTCCCCAATTATACTATGATTCCTCTTTGAAGCCTGTAGAGGGTGTGCTCTCCATTTCAAATTAGGATTGAATGTCTTTCTGCAAAGTAGTATCTAGCTCAAACTGAAGCTATAAATTAACTCCAGATATAATTGTGTGAAATGTTACAGACTGAGATACACAGAAAGTCAGAAAAGGTGACAAAAAGAGTCCCTTTTGGAATTAAAAACCTGTTGGTGTCCCTGCAATCTCAGTGTTTGGTCATTGTCTTCCTCTGTAGCTCAGCTGTGAGCAAAGATGAAGCCGTTGGCTACATTCAGGTTCTTGTTCTGAAGCCTCAGAACTGTATCAAAATAAAATTTAGCACAGACTGTACAGCTCTAACCTCAACTCTTCTAATCAGGAATGAGATCCTGTTTTTGGAAAGCAAACTGTTCTTGACCAAACCACTGCAAAGTCTCCATCACTGCAATTTTAGTGATGAAAATATATCGGGGGTACTACAGTTTATGAATTAGCACATGAGTACTTAGAAATCCCACAGTAGACTACAGCACCCAGGGGTCTCAGGAATACATCCCTGACTGTCTTAAACAGCTCATTATCTAAGTAGGGAAGACAAAATATGGAATAAAAGAACATTCATCCCCTCAACCAACAGATGGGGAAGGGAATCACAGCAATTATGTAGCCCCAGTTACAACATGGAGACTGTGGCAGAGCCAGAATCTGCAGCCAGAGCTCCTGGGTCTCACCTCAGGTGTTTGGAAGCAAGTCCCAAAACGTCAGTTCTGAGGAGCTGTCTCTCTCCTGAGCCATGCTCAGCCAGGCAGAGTGGGAGAGAGTGGCCTCCTCTGTACCTGCCAACCCCTTGCTCTCCAGGAGGGCAAAGAACTGATTTATCATGGGAGATCCAACACACAGTAAAAGGAAGTTGGTTTCAGTTCCATAGAAATTATTCTTCTATTTGTTCATTTTTAGGAACATGTTTCCAGCCAATCTTGTTGAGGCCACATTCAAGCAGGTAAGTGGCAATATTCCTTTTACTGATCAAAGACGTAAGCCAGCATTATATGAAACATGTTTCTTTGTAAAACACAACCCAGATACAGACATGGCATATGACTTCAGACACTGTTAGTACCTTCAGCATTTGGGAATTAATGAGTCCCTTTCCATTAGCCTCAGCAGCCATGGTATCTGAAGGCAAAACAGAGATAAAGCGCTCTCTAGTGTGACTAGAGAATAGATACGCACTCCTATGTCAGCTCCACATCCACCAGAGGAGAGCTGGAATACATTTAAGAGCACCCTGCAACACCACACAAAGGAAGAACAGAATACCATGTTCAGTTAAAGCAACAAAATAATGTATTGGGGAAGAATCTAATTACTCAGATTGGAATTTGGCAAGAAAAGCTCATCTAAAAGTTCTGAGTGAGCATGGCTGTATTTACTTCACCTGGGGGAGTATTTCACGGGAACCTCAAAAAGAGAAGGGCACTCAGAACCTCTAGGGAGTCATTCCTAATTATGTCTTACAGGAAAGTAGCTCTGGCAGGAAGCAAAGTGTTTGCTGCACCAGGGTCTGATTATAGGAAGCTCTGGGTTTGTTATGCTTTTCAAAAAATTCAACTGTTTTTACAGATTTTAGCAGATAGGGACAGGAGTGCTCATTCTCCTTTTCATGCCTGCTCCTTCAACATGCAGCACTGTTGAAACAGAGCAGTTACGAGGTCTCATTAAATTATTAATTCCTGCTGGGATATTGTAATAAAAACTACTTTGTTTTCTTTCAGTATCGCACCAGGAGTATTCCCATCATTAAATCTAACAAAGCATCCTCTGAAAGCACTACTCGCCGCATTATAATCTATGGAGTCCAGGATGAGAATGGATCCAATGTCCAGAATTTTGCCTTGGATATCACTCCCCCTCCTGAAGTGATTTACAAATCAGAGCCAGGCACTAGTGATGGCATGAATGTCCTTGGGATTGTGATATTCTCTGCCACGATGGGTAGGTTTCAGACACGTTTGCTTTGTAATAATCCAAGTGTCCACTTAAGAGAAAAGGATTGGGGTTGGGTTGCTTGGTTTCTCGATTCAGCTTTTTTAACTGCTTCTATCTAAACTTTGTGAGGGAAAAGGCAAGACTGGTACAGAGCTGCTCTCTCAACATATTGAAGATAAATTTTCAAAATCCTTGATGAGTTTTGTTCTATGGAGTTGTGTTTTCTGTGCATTCACTTACAATCTTTTTCTTTTTTTTTCTTTTGATAATTATTTTGAGCTTTATTTATGAAACTTTTTTTGCTGCCTGTAAGACACACTAATACAGTGTGCTCAGAGGAGGTAGGCATCACCACCAGATCAGACCCATGGCCCCTCTACCAGTATTCCAACCCATATTGTTTTATGAGTTTTAGATCCGTGGATCTTCCTTTTTTGATTGAAATTTCTTGATCTTCTTTTTGCTATCCTGCAATGAAGATAGTTATATACCACCTGGTAGCTCGTCACAGTAAGAGCTTCTGTCTGGCTTATTTATTTAGTTTAACTTGCTGGAGGAACTCATTGGTGCCATGTGTGTTATATTATATTTGTGGGTTTGTGGATTTGAAAGAAGAAATTTAAACAAACATTTCCTAGTTAATCATAAAGTTCTGATGATTTTTATAAGAAAATGCTAATCAAATTTTCCTTATGTAAATTTATTCTTGGAAGTTAATCTGGTCAGCAAAGGTAGTTCCATAAAACATCTATGACTGTATTTATTAAATTATGGTTCATACCAGCACAAGGGGTCAAGATTCAAACCTGGAATTAATGGATTTGTCTCTGTTTTTTTAGTTTCTCCAGTGGGTGGCATTCCATGTACAACACTGCTGGAAAGTGGCTCTCTCCCAGTTTGTAGTATTTTATAGTCCATTTCCAAAGTACAATGTCACAGCAAACACTGTTGCAGTCAATACTGGATATGAATGAATTAATTACATGTACTTATTAGGACCAAGGGCAATTTTCTACTTCTGAGAACAGAAGATCATTCATTGTCTTGCCAGAACTGAATGTATGACTTTTACCAAGCCCCTCAGTCTTGCTGGCCCAGCCAGGCCTCAGGAGGTGGAAGCTGAGAACTGGTTTCTTCCTGGCTGATGTACAGAAAACAGTACCAGGACTGTCACCCACAGCGTGGCTGCTGGGTCACCTATGGCTGTGAGACACCAAACCCTCAACAATTGTCAGCACCAGGGACTATTTCAGGCTTTTGTTTTGAACAAAGGATGCAGCCAACCATTTATCACTGTCTTCAGCCGCCTGCACCACCCTGCCACCCCCCAAAATAAAAGCACTGAAACAGAAGACATATGGCATCAAACCCTATGAAAGTAGAGCATCCTTCCAAAGTTTTTATTTATTGAAAAAAAAATTGTACAGGCCTTGGTGCTTTGCAACAGTTTTGCTCACTTTGGCTGAGCTTTATTTGCTCAAAGGTCTTTTTACATCAGAGAAAAACAGCAGTGGGGGGGTAGGTCTTACTACAGCTTCTTTAAGGTCCTTCAACACCATAATGGCATAAAGGAACAAGAATTTAAATTTAGATTTGAGCTAATTGTCTTTTCACGAAGCAGGAGGTGAATTGCTTACTATGCTCAGTCCAGGAATACATCCTGGGTGTCAACAACTGGACTTCTTTGCCAGGCATGCATTAGAATGGGCAGTATTTGACAGGCAGAGTGTAAAGCCTTGGTGCTGGCTCAGCTGGGAGTAGTTGTGCTGCCTCTCCTCACAGTGTGCAGGAGTTTCTGCTAGAGATGGTGACAGTGGCAAAGTGCTTGAGACATCAGATCTTTTTTCTTAGAGGAGCACAAATTATTTATTCATTACAAGGAAAATGTTTGCATCAAAATGGATCTTGGTGCATCAGGGCTGCAGACCGGAGGCCCCAGTCCTGCCCACTCCCCCATCTGTCCCCACCAACACCCACATGCCTAGATAGGACAGTGTTTTAGGGAGAAAGCTGCAGCTGTTCCTGTAAAATTAAAAAAAAAAAGACATTTCTTCTTTTTGGAATTATGCAGATTTAGAAGGCAAGACTCTTGTGAAACAGCCACTGCCCAGGTTAGAAGAGCTGAACTGTAATTAATGTCCTATTACCAAAGATGAGCAACATGCTTAATGAAAGTGTTGTCTTCTGACCTAAGAGTTATGGCTTAGATGAATATTAACAGGCCCACAAACTCACATCTTGAGTGCACTGCTATTGTGAAATCCCTGGATAAGGCAGCTGAAAGCCTCCCCGCCTGCCTCAGCAGGGGATGGCCCTGGAAGCGGCCCTGCCTGAGACGTGGCTCCGAGCTGTGGGCTCCAAGGGACAGAGCCCAGGCTCCTGCTCACAGCAAGGACACTGCACATCCAGAGCAAGTGGCAGCACACCCCCACTGCCGGCCCCTGCCTCCCCAGGCAGCTCCCCTCAAAGGCAAACTCCCTTGGTACAGCCGGTTTTTGAAGTGCTTCCTTGAGCAATTGACTCCACCACTCATAATCCTTTCAGGGAGGATAATTAGCTATAGGAAAATGTCGTCTATTTATGTGCATTCATGGAAACTAACACTGTCTGGAGAATATATGGTTAGATGACACATCCCAGAGCTGTATTCATCTCCTTTCTGAGCAATGGGGGCACATAAATGGGTTTTATTTGCTTTCTTCTTTACTGGTTAGTCTTTATAGCAATTTGGCCTTTCTCCCCATGAAACTGCATTTCCTTACCTCCCCCAAAACTGCAAAGCCTGACTGATTATAAAGGTTAATTATTACTATGTAGACAGGAAGCTACTAAAAATATGACAGAGACTTCATTACAAATGCCCCATTACCAGAGCAAACCTCAAAACCTGGCTTTGCCTCCCAAGTTCTTGTGGGTGCTGTCTGGTTGTAGGCAGAAACAGCTTCCTTCACTAGAAAATGCTTCTCAATTTATCTTCCACGGATCACTCAGAGCAGGTAAATCCCTCCCAGGGCTCTATGACAGATAGTTAAGGACACAGGCTTGCTACCAGGGGACTTTGAGTTACAGTAGGGAGGGAAAGCACTGGGGCTGTGTGTGAAGAGAGCTAAGAAACAGAACCTGAATGCTTTGATTGCAGGTATAATGTTGGGAAGAATGGGGAACAGTGGCATCCCTTTGGTCAGCTTTTGCCAGTGTTTGAACGAATCTGTCATGAAGATAGTGGCAGTTGCTGTTTGGTAAGTAACTGTTTTAGTAAGAAAATAAATATTTTTTTTAAAGAGTAAGAACATTTCAACAGAATAAAATGCACAGAAATCTCACAGATTTATTTCCAGGGAAACGAACGAGGGTGAACAACCCTTAGTTTTGCAGGGCCTCAGCATGTGAGGATGCACACACATCTGTCCCTGGTCTGTACTGCCCTGTTTACAGGGACACCCTCTATGTTACTCCCAAGTAACAGAACATGGTGTAGGCTGGGTGGGGTGTGCTGAATGCCCTAAGGGCACTGCCAATCCCTGGGGGCATGCCAAGAGGGATTAGAGCCACCCAGCCCGCACAAGGGAGAAGCGTGATGGGATGCTCTAGCTGGTACTGCCATCCCTTCCAGCACTGCTGCAGACTCAGCCAGAGCTGCCAACACACCTGCCCAGAGGAACAGCAGGTGGCTGTCAACAACAAGAACCATGAGCTTAGCACCTTCTCCCCACTTCAGAATGTCCCCCAGTGGGGCTCAGCCCATTGTGGGACAGGGAACCATTTCCAGCCCCTCTTTCCAGCTACGTGGTCCAATCTGACTGAGCTGGGTCGGGGAATGATCGCTTGGTTGGATAGGTCAAAGGAGGTAGTTTATTTCTGGAAAAATGAGGAAGTTGTGTAAAGTCTCCAGAGATGGCACAGCTGCAAGTGGAAGATGGCTGGATGTCCCCAGATTTTTTATCTTTTTTTTTGATCTAAAGCTTTTTGGCATCCATGGTTTTGTATGCAGCTGTGCACAGAAGCACAACCCTTTTGATAAAGCACCTGTCCAGAGTGGATTCACAAACTAACAATTCTTCTGCCTGTTTATCTGCCCCAAATCAAACCCAAGGCAGTCCAAGAGCATGTCTAATGGATGTTGGTGTTTCTCCTCTGCCTTCCAAAGGCAACATAAACGTTTACTTAAGAGCTTCCAATGAAAATCCATGAACAGTTACATGAGCACAAACACATGAGAGGAGCTTAAGATTTATTCCCCCTCTTCCCAGTAATTTGCCTGCCTGAACCTAAAAAGTCAGAGCTGCCTTTGGAACCAAAACATTTAAAAGTTGTTCCTTGCCAGCACCATAACCTCAGCTGTGCTGAGGGGGACCTTGCAAGAAAAACTGCTCAGCCCAGTGCTCTGGGCACCCTCCTCTCGTGTGGAAACAGAACAACTGAACGCAGACAGTGCTGCCACTGCACTGCCTCTGGAAGGATCTGCCAGCTCTTACTGTGGGATGGGAGGGAGCTGTCTCCTAATAATGACTGTCTTTCTTTTGGCTCAGGTATTTTCCATTTGGAATTGTGTTCCTAATAGCTGGCAAAATCCTAGAAATGGATGACCCCTCGGCCATTGGGAAGAAGCTGGGTTTCTACGCCATTACAGTGGTGTGCGGCCTGGTGGTGCATGGGCTGTTTATTCTGCCAATGATGTACTTCTTCATCACCAAGAAGAATCCCATTGTCTTCATCAGAGGGATCCTTCAAGCCTTGCTCATTGCTCTGGCCACATCCTCCAGGTATTAGAGTTTCTAGACAGATCCAATAAAATACTTGCTAGATCCTTACTACAGCTACCTCTTGGGAAGAACACACTACTGCTGTAGTGGAGCAGATATACCTGTATCTGAACAATGATCTCTGTCCAATCCACTGGTATAAAAACCACGTGTCTCAACATTTGGAAGTTATGTGGGAGCCACTGGACAATGATTTTGTGACATTGTTTCCCTTGGTTTAAAAAATATTGGACAAAACCTTTTTTTTTTGTTGAGGACTAGAAAGTAAATAAGTTCTTTTTCCATATAAATAATATTGTGCTTCTACAAAGTTAATGTATATGAGGGACAGGCAGTTTGTCCAGTACTTCATTTTTGGTACTAGTGGGGAACCTCTTATTTCAGTCATGTGGAAACATTTTATCCTTTCTACTCATCTTAGTCTTTGTCTCTTGGTACATTAAGAAAAGACTGTGGTTGCAAGCTATTGTCCAGCACTGGGAAAGTATTTAACTGTTCTGCTCAAGGAATAATATTTTTGCACCCTTTTTAGGGAAGATGTAGAATGAGTTTTAACCATAGCTGAACAAAGGTACGGTGAAAATGGGAACCAGCTTGTGAACTGGCTATGAAAATTACTCCCAGCATGGATAAAATGGTGCATGAGATGTGCTTGAAAGGGCTGGAATTGCCTTGCATGGAGCAGAGACAAGAATGACAGTTAAAATAACATTTCTGTGTAGCCAATATGACAACACAGTTTCATGGCATCTGTGGCTGAAGGAATGTAGAGGATTAAAAGGGGAGGAGGGAATTATTATTTCAGTACAGAAGGTATTGCATTTCCACTGTTACTTTTTACAAGGTGTTTTCATATATAACAGTTTGCTCCAAAATGACCTATAAAGAGCAGCATACTGAGAAATACAAAATTGAGAAAAATTACATGGTGGGTCGTGTTTAAAGTCTAATTACACATAAATAATTAAGGAAAGCTTTTATATTAGAACGCAAAACGTTTGTAGCTTGAGATGTCACCACATCCCCAGATTCAAGTAAGATGAGAATTTTGCACTCAAAGATGTTAATGTTGGAAAAGGCTCATCAGGCTCACATTTGACACACTTGACTATCTGCCCTGCATCTCTAGGAATTCTCTTTCTGAAGAACTCTATTGCTGACAACTCAGTTTTTTAATCTGTGCCATTCCATTCTTTCCCTCTTTTGTTTTCTAGAAATAAATAACTTTTACTAAAAATCCAATCTGAATATTTCTCTTTTTAGAAAAAAAAATTAATATTTTGGCCCTTGTTTTATCTTTAGCATCTATAGAACTTTTATCAGGGGAGGTTTCATAAAGACTTTAAAGACCAGCACACATTTCACCATTTGAAAACATATTACTTTTCCTAATTTTCCATATTTTCATCAGCATTGCATTTTGGGTTTATCACCAATTTAAGAGTCCTTTACTGATCTGGAAACTGATGAGAGAGAGGTGTCTGTCTCTGCTGAGCCTCTTAAAGGGAAACCAATCCATACCTGAGGTTTTCTTCAGCCCCATTTCCTTACCCCAAGCTGATGTGAGAGTGCCCACTGACAGTGGGGAATACCCAGGGAATTCAGCCTTCCCTTAAACCTCTGCTGACTTTGGCTCTCCTGGGCTCTGACTCCCAGATAAGACCCCACCTCTGGGGATACCAAATGCTTTGAGACAGAACTTTCTCCCTTCAGCTATGCAAGGAATAATTATTTATAGGCCCAAGAGGGTGTAGGTTGGGAACAGAGCTCCGGCATCAGCCAGCATCTCAGTCTGTCACCAGAACCACCAGTAGGACTTGCTGCCAGATTTACTATCTTTATTGACAGAAGCTAAAGTACCACCAGATTTAAGGTGAGTCCTGAGGAAAGGCTCTGAACATATGGATTTGGGCCTTGGACATTTTTGGATTTAGCTGTTTGTCCCTCCTTAAGAGTGTGTATATTTTGCAAATCCAACACAGCCCAACATGGTTTCCAATGTTTTTCTGCTCAAATAGCAGTGTCTTGTCTAGAGATAGCTGAACTTTTCACCTTGGTTACACTGAAAGGAATGGATGCTGCACATAACTGAGCTGCTGCCAAAAGAACATGCACAAATAACTGGGGCTGGACAGGAGAGCTGCCTCTCCTCACAGTCAACACATCTGTATTTGGTTAAATAAGACTTGCCACAGGGGCATTATATAACACTTGTCATGTGGGTATTGGATTTGCAGATCATCCTAGAGGAGAACAAAGATTTTAAGAATACTGATGTGTTTCCTGGAGATGTTTCTGTGTTGGCTCAGGTCTACATCTAAAGATAGAAAGAAAACCACAGGTCAGTGTGCTGATACTACTGCAGATAGTGTGCACCTGTGGAAAGCTTGTTTTTAAAGCTGGAGATCAAACTACAAGAAGCAAAAACAATACCATTTACAAAACCCAAGAATGTAACACAGGGGAACCTGAGAGACACTAAGCAGCCATTGATGGCAATGATTTTACCGAATCTCAACATTATTTCTGCTCATTTCCCTCTAGTGAAAGGTTCTGCACCCCATTCTCAGTCCCCTTCTCTTTCTCCAGAAATGCCAATCACAGCAATATTTTGGTTTGCACAGACATCAATGGAGAGGCAGGGACAGATAAGCCAATATTTTTCCTTTGGTGCATCCTTTAGGACACAATGATCGTGCCCAGCTCCTCCTTCCTGCATCACTGAGGGTGGGCACGTGCTGCCTTTGCCCACCCTGCTCTGGCGTGTCCAGGCTGCACAGCTGGGGATTCCTGACTCTGCTTTCTGCCCCCCACACTGCCCCTGATCTTGTCACCTCTTACCACACTGAAAAAGCAGAATTTGGCCTGCAGACAAAATTCTTCTTGATTTTAGCTTTCCTCAGTCCAACGGCAAGAGGGAATTTTGTTTTTCTAGGTCATCTTTCCATACCATTAATGAATTAAAGCAGCATCTTTTTAGTGGTACATCCCATCAAAAGAAGCAATTTTCATCTTCTCTGAAGATGAATTAGAAACCATGAGTTTTTCAAGGTTTTTGCTGCTTATGAAACACTAAGATCTTGGCCATTGCACAGTGTAAATTAAAGGCAGATTTAGACAGCGGAGATGAGATCAGTTTGCTGATTTTTTTGGAGCAAATATCAAAATGCATTTGAATGATAAGATAAACAGAGCAGGCTGAACAGCTGTTCTTCCACAGTGACTGGCTGTCTTTGTGGCTCTCACTCGTAAGAGCTTGGCCTGGGCCAGCATTAGCTTATGCTCAGTCTCTGCAGCTGCAGCATTTTATCCCAAAATTGAGATAAGACTCTGAAAATGGATTTTTAATTGTCAGAGTTAATGCTGGGAGAAGATACCTCTCAGCTGAAAGCCTTGGGACAGTTTTTAAAAGACTTAAGAGATTAAGATCAGTGCTTTAGAGTATTTTTTCCTCCTAATAAATATTAAATGTCAAGCTTTAATTTCACTGCTCCACTGTTTAACACTAGAAAAAAATAGCTTTCAAGAAAAGAAACTTCATCTAATTTAACCAGAAAGACAAACTAGACAAATTATTTATTTGATAATGTTTTTTATAATATTGAAATTATCAATTAATATTACTCCAAAATTACAGTAGGAGCTTTTTTCCTTTGCCTCCTGAGTCACCAACAGCCAAAGCCTTAAATAAGACATATTTTTCTGGTATGTGCCAGATGATACATAATGAGTAAAAATGGAACATGATTGGACAAGACAACCTTTCCTAGGATACTCCACATAACTTCTGCCACCCGTATTCAGGAAAAGTTCATTTATATGAAACAGGTGCTGAAAGGGAAATCAGGGAGGTAAAGTAGCCTGTGACAAGAAAGTACAGGAATCCATGCCCTGGAAATTTGCTTCAATATCTTGCATGTTTTTCATCATCACTGAACTTACATTCTGACTGTTTTCTTTTTTATTGTAATATCTAACAAACAACAAATCCAATGAAATTTTACTTCAATCAGCATAAAATTCAAATGAAAGGCACACCTGCCTCTGTGCGATACTGCACAAGTTTAAAAGTTGAATTCTTGCAAAAACAGTGTCACAAAATCTGTTTACAACAATGGAAATAGGGATTTTGCTGGTTGTGCCACTGGTATTATGAGATTGTTTTGCACAATCTTTTTCACATCTCAACCAAACTGGAATATGTCGATCAGTTAAAATCTGCATGTTTGACAGCTCAGCTCTCTGCCCTCAGAACAGGCAGACACTTAGGTTTAATATTCTGGTATGTCAGAGTGTGGGCAAAGTGGAAAGGATTTGTAAGATCACCTTTTTGTCCTCTTTTCCCCCAGAGAAATTAGGCAGGGTTTTGTTACAGAAAAGCCAAATGTCTGAGGGAAGACTGTCTTTAAAAACAAGTAACCCTCCAAAACTGAGTAGCTGCAGAAAAGGGAGACAATGAATAATAAGTTAAATAATTGTTTCTTGGCCAAGCTGCTAGTCAGAACATCTAGAAATGCTACTGAGTCTGCTCCTAGTGGCAGCTATTCCAGGGCTTTCAGTTCAGCATTATTTGTGAGCCACAGCCTCATCCTCTTCTTTTATGAACATTTTATGGCAAACAAGACACAGAGAGTTTCAGTCATTCACAAATGACTGTGTGAAAAATGACAGGCATGCCCAAGAGAGAAATGCCATCTCATGTGCAGCTTGGGGATTATGGGGTTATGCTTTGCTGTGTTTGTTTTTCAAAGTAGATATTGATTAAATACTAGGACTGCCTGAATTAAGAAGTTTAATATACCCCAGTTACGAGATGTAATCAGACTGCCATTGCTTTCTTGCCTTTCCAGCATATTTACATACTCAGAGAAAGACTTCTGTCCGGATTTTCAGGCAGTGACTGGCATTTTGTAGTAAATCATTCAGCAGTCAGATTTCATAAAATTATAGAAAACAGAGTTATCATAATGAAAACAGACCCTTGTCTTTTTTCTTTTGTGTTCCCATGGCAGGAAGCTGCTTTTCCTTTCCAAACGCTTTCCTCGAACAACAGCTTGCACAAATACAAAATGACAACTCCTACTCATGGAAACATTTTGCTTACGCATTCCTGCAACCTTGGGGTTGTGATTTCAGAGTTTTTGGAATCCCTCTATGCTTTTATAGGACATTTGCAACAACTGAGAAAGAATTTGCAGATTCATTGTATTATCTTCAATTAAGAACAGCAAATGCTCATTACAAGATTTAGGTACTGGAGCCACAGTGTGATGTGAGGGTCACAACATACGGTGACAGAGCAATGTGAACTGCCAAGCCAGGGGAAAGACACCTGGATTTCCTGTCTAAGGGCATGTGAGTCACATGAGAACAGGATATTGAAGACCACAGTGTCGCCATACCAATATTTCCCCTAGAACTATCTTTTTTAGAGGTAACTTTGGAATAATTTTGAAGGAGTTTGCTATATTACATCTACTTAAATAGTCTCAGACACTGAGCAGTGTATTAAAATTGGTATCATAACAAGGAAAATACTTTGCCATTTGTATATTTTCTTCAGTGATGTTACTTACGTTCCATATAAACTGATGTGCCATAAAAAATACCCCCTCACTCACCTGAATGCAGTTTCATTACTCATGACACATCAGTGAATGTGACCAATTGATAAAATGCAGAATGTTACCAAAAAGCTGATAAAATACACAAATAAACACATTTCAGTGTGTTACTATTTAAAAATGTGTGTCTTTTATTGAAAACGAGACAATTCATGACCATATAGTATTTTGTTAATTGTCTCAGTTAATGAAAACAAAAATCAGAAATATTTTTTAAGGAGATTGTGAGTTAGGGTTTTGAAGGGGTCAAGCTCAATTTAAAATAAATACTTGTCAAATGCTCTTATACCATTCCATCCTATTCCACACACATACGTCTCATTTATATACATACACATTACTATATGACCTGCAATTATGTGGTTGTTGTATGATCACACAAGGGACATGGGCAGATCTGTCCCAGGGAGAAAATGGGATGTTATATACCTAAATACAGACGTTTTGTCTGCAACTTTTATTTTCAGGCTGCTGTTGATAAGATCTTTGTCTAACTCCTCACAGAAATAAAAAATTGTTTACATATGAGGTAGGCCTGGAAGGAAACTTTTTAGAAACTGTGAGTACAAGAGTTTTCAGAGATGTTAGTAGTAAGCTGCACAGGGTGTTGTTCCCTTTTCTTGCATTTGAGTGTACAACACTGCCTCTGTGGGATTTCTGTCCCTTTTCTTCTGAAACAGGAGAGAGAAAAATATTTCTAATTTTGAGGAGCAAAATTAGCACTAACTCCAACATTTATACATGTAACTGTCCATATCCTCCCTCAGGAGGAGCGAGTTCCAGGTAAGTGAGTCCCGTGCAGAGCAAGGAATGAGAAGCAGTGCTCGGACAGTTGTGTAGAATTTCCCCTGCCTGGACAAGGGTTGCTACAATTCCTTCATTCCCCAGAAACAAAAATGACCCAGTGTGTGCTTCTGTGCTGTTCTGCAGCTCAGCCACTCTGCCTATCACTTTCAAGTGCTTGCTGGAGAACAACCACGTGGACAGGAGGATTGCGCGGTTCGTGCTGCCCGTGGGAGCCACCATCAACATGGACGGCACGGCGCTGTACGAGGCGGTGGCCGCCATCTTCATCGCCCAAGTGAACAACTACGAGCTGGACTTTGGGCAGATCATTACCATAAGGTACAAAGCACAAATTCCACAGCTGGGATTTGCTTGTCTGCATGGAATTGTAGAATCTGCTGAGTTGGAAGGCACCCAACAGGATCATCACCTTGTTGAGTCTGAGGCACAACTCTTGTATGTAGCAGTGTTAACAACAAAACTCATCTCTGCTGCTATCAAAGGATGCCTCCCTCATAGAAGGGTTGTTTCCAAGTAATGCAAAGATCAGGGACTCTGCAAAGAGAAATGGTCCTGGTCCTGTTCAATAGATGCATGTGGACACCAGGAAATGTGCTTCTGTTTGAGGATAACTGTAATTTTTGCATTTAGGCAACCCATTGATCACTTCTAGAATTGGAACATTTTATTGTTATTGGTGTTTAAAACACTATTTTAAACTTCACAATTGTTTTCAACTTAAGTCTGATTTGTGTCTTTATCTGAAAGGAAAAGGTTAAAAAGTTGCAAAACTGGAAGTCTTATATCAAGTAACAGGGAATAGGGTGTGCTAGGAAGCTCTTGCAGGGTTAAGGGGAAGAGGGAAGGAGGACAGATGCTACTACCAGGGCAGGCTTTCATGAAGATGTCAGATCACTCAGATGTTTTTTATTTGTCTTCTCTTCTGCTTGATAAAGCAGAAAACTTCATAAACAACCATGCTCTCAGTGGGTAGAGAGTGTTATAGCTGTGTACTCCATCCTTGAAAGGCCTGTAATGGATCCAAAGGACTAGAAGATCCAGCTGAACAATTACTGCCAGAATAACTCCAGTGACTGCCAAAGAATTCCTCAGGGACCAAAACCTGCAGGTTTCCAGCAGGGAACAAATGATTATAAAAACATTCCTCATAGTCAGAGCTTTGTGCAATATATTTGAGATTCTCTTAACTACCCACCCACTGACCTCACCACTGCCCCGTTTACAATGCTGGGCCTTGCTCATCTTCTGCTGGACCTGAGAACCTTCATGACAAGAAGAGGAGAGTCCTGAAACCCCAGATGACAGCTGAGGTTTGCTAATGGGCTTCTGGCAAGACCTGGTTGGACTCCAAAAAGAAGAAATAAATTGTGCCCATATGAGCTCTTGCTTCAGGCTTGTACTCTCTTTGAAAACCGCTGGAATGAGCCTGTGCTAAAATTTAGTCTTTTGTGATTTGGAATTTCAAGATTTTTTTAGCATGTGATGCTAAAATATGGTCCAGAGCATGAGCAGACATTACACACACTTCAAAGTAAAGAATAGTAATTTAAAAAATGAAGGAGAAGAAGGGTGATACTAAATGGAAAGAATGTAAGCTCTACCTTTTCCTTAGCAGAACCCTCTTTTATCTCTATTTTTACCCCCCATATTAAGTGCTAGTACATAAGGACCAGACAGAAGTAAAACAGTAGAATGAAAATACAAGTAAAGATTGGAAAAAATCCAAGAAAAGAAAAAAAATTAAAAACACAAATGAGGAAGCTAAACAGGAAATCGTGGTGGACTCAGTACCTTCAATAACTTAATCCAAATTCTAACTGTATTCTATGGGCCAAACCTACCCCAGATCTTGATACTTTAGGACCTGGAGATTTAAAATTCAAATAATTCTGAATGCCAGGGTATTTTTGCCGGAGAGAAAAAATTGTTAGACAAATACTCAGTCTGCTTTGCTCATAGTTTGTAAAATCCCGATTAGCAGTTTCTATCAATGCAAACATTGATGTAGCAGAGAAAGAGAGTAAAGATTGTATTTCCATCAACTGAGCATCTTACAGAAAGAAATATCTACACTAAGGTAAAGATGGAATGGAATAGCAGATGAGCTTGCTTGTAAAATCTTAGTTAAACAGTCCTGGTTTTGATCCCAATTAAGTCCTGAGACTTTGTGGCCTGATTTAAGAGGCAGAAGCAGTCCAGCACCAATTGGAGAGCCTTTTAATGTTCATTATACCTGTTACTCAGCTACTGAGCTTCTGTCCCTTCCTATCTATGCTCCATTACAATGTTATTAGGATGCTACACAAGTTAACTTTTGCAAAATGTAGTTTTAAGTCTTCCCCTTCCCCATCACACCCATATGCTAATGTATTTTTTATTGCAGAAAAGGGCTCTAGTTAAAAATACTGCTGCTACTGTACTGGTACATGGTACAGCTGTAAGCAAGGGACTGGATATCCCTGTGTTTCAGTTTCCATATGGGTGAATACTGTTATCCTCATTTTCCATAGGAGGTTAATGAGACTTATCTGCTTGCCAAAAGCTCTGACATTCTTGACTGATGAATGCAGAGGATTATCAGTGTAAATGCTTTCTATCATCCTTTTACAGCTGTCAACATTTGTTTTTGTCTTTCTGCTGGATGGCCTAACTCTTGCAAGTTGCTACTTGGGTGGAAATGAATATATCCGGTCACTTTGGCTCCTGGAAAAAGGAATGAAATTCCTCCCTTAAAAATAACATTATGAAAAAATGTTAAGCCTACCAGGTCTACTCTTGCCCTTGTCTCCCATTCATTTCTGCTTGCCTGGCTGAAAAAATGGTATGAAGGTCAAGTAAAAATACTTTCCAGAAACTGAAGATGTACAGTCACATTCACACTTGCTTCATATTTAGGTCCAAGTATGCAAAGCCACGTGCTATGCAAGGGCTTCACCCCTGGCCCAGCCTCTTTACCCTTGGCCTAACCCTTGAGATGGATGGACAGGAAATGCCCCAGGCAGGGCCAGCTGTGGATTTGCCCGGCACAGGAGCTGCCTGTGGGGACTCAGAGGTGTCTGCTGGGAGCTCAGCTGCCAAGGAGAAGCAGCAATGAGTGGGGCTGGCAGACTCCTGGCACACAGTCCTGGGTAGTGCTGCGACCCACGAGAAGCTGGCCTAACTCAGAGAAGCCCACAGCCTGGCTGGCCCCTCTGCTCTGCACCTCTGATACTGAGAGAGAACTGAACTGCCCCACCAGCGCCAAGGCTGCAAAGGCTCAGGGTGACAATTCAGCCCTGAGCACACAGTTTGGCCTCTTCTCGCTGTCTCACCTGGATTCTGTCCACAAAACACCAGCACTTCCATGCAGTGGCTTGTGTAAGGAAGAGAATGGTTTAGAAACACGGTGTGGTTTCTCGCAGAAAGTAAAGCTTATTCCTTTCTTTCTTTGTTAAAGTATCACAGCAACAGCTGCCAGCATAGGTGCTGCAGGCATCCCACAGGCTGGCCTGGTGACGATGGTCATTGTTCTCACGTCGGTGGGGCTCCCGACAGACGACATCACGTTGATTATTGCCGTCGACTGGGCACTGTAAGTAACACAAAGCTCTTGAGGTTTCCATGGTGGCAACTTTGCTAAAGAGGCAAATGGTCTCCAGGGGTACAGTAATACAGATATATATAAAAGGCATAGGAAGTGATTATGTAATTTGAAATGGTGTTAATGTGGCCTCAAAGCAAAAACTCTACTGATGTGGACATTCTATTGAAAAAGACAGACAAATGAGAGAGTCTAGATAAGTCTTGCAAATATGTCTTGCATGGAAAGGCTGAAGAAGTGGAGTCCGTTTAGTCTAAAACCAGAGCAGGCTGAAAAGGTCACCACAGCAGCTTTTTACATAGATAAGATTGTCCAGAAGAGGACATTGATCAATATTGACATTCACAGGGAGGGAGGATGAAGAAGGAGAACAAAGTACCTATCTCAAGATCCCAAAAAAACCTTAAGAACTACTTTTATCTAGAAGGATAGTTGGGCAATGGAAGGTGCTGCACCTAAGCAGGTTAGATGATGATCCTCAAGACAAGTTTGAAGGTTGGGCCAGACAAATGTGCTTAAGGTGCAACTCTGGCACCTTGCCTTGGACAAGGATAAAGGGCCAACATTCCTAGGCAACATGGTTTGCCTGCACTCTGCTTATCAGCCCAGTGACATTTCACAGCCAGCATCTCAGCATAGTGAAGCACTCTGCAAGAGGCCTGAGCCACTGCTGAAGCCAGCAAGTACCACTGCCACCACTGCCACCCCTCCGCCCACACAAGCCATGACAGCCCAGCGATGGTGTGTGCTGTGTACAGCTACTGCTACTGCAACCCCAATGCAGTCACAGCCTGAGTGTTGGCACTAGTCATGTCTTCCTTTCACCACGGATCCTGATGCAATTCTGTGCTCTCTGATTTCAGTGCTAAATAGGCAGAGGCTGCTTGCAGCCCCCAGTTTTGCAAGTGCAGCTGTTCTGTAGAGAGGGCACTGTGCTGCATCCCTCATCACGGGGGATTTAACAGCACAGGCAGGGGCTGAAACTTGCCACACTTGGCATGGAAGGGATTTCTATCACCCATGAGAAGAGCCACTTTAAAAATTCATAAGGAGTGGTTTATTTAACTCTCAACTTCTATGTAAATGCCAATTAATCAATCAATTTTGAATAGTCTAGAAAGATGAATGATAAAAACACTGGCCCCTAGCTCATTAGCATGTCAATTCACTGCTTAAATAGCATATGCATACACAAGGAAATGTCCAAATTATTTTTATTTAAGCTATATAAAAAATATCTCCTTTAATACAGGGAATTTCATTACATCAAGGTTCTGGGTAAAAACATGTTACAAGCCCATTCTGTTATATAACCCTACTTTATTCAACCTTTAGCCACCTATTTTTTGTACAAAGAATTGTGAGAAAAAGTACTTCCTGTTCAGTGTAATAGCATATTATTTTTATTATTAGTATTAATAGGAGTCATGAATCTTGTGTTGTATAACTATTTTAAGACTGTATTACAAAAGCCTTTCCCCTCTATATTGCTCAGTTTTTGCCCAGCTCTTGCAACATCAACATTTCATTGTTTTTCCAGTAAGCCTTCCAGCATATATAGGAATTATGCTTCTTTTTGTCTTACACAACTTTTCAAAACAGCAGAGAAAAAACTTTTCAGGCTATAGTTCCAGATGGTATTAAAAAGTGAGTAAGGAATAGACCAAATTTTCTGTCTTTTGCAGATGACCTTTCAAACAAAAAGTATATTTCTGTATTTCGGCACTTGGTGGTTTCAAGAGCCTGCAGATGCAAAGTGTCAACGGGTTGACACGATGAATATTTTCAGTATTAGTTTTGGAAGTACTGGAGTATGAAGAATGTTTAAAGAAGGCTGGGTAGATGATCTCACGAGACTGAAATACCCATTACAATGCACTGCAGGTATTACAACTCTCTTAGGTAGCCATAACATGTATGTGACCTTCAGCTAGTGCTTAGAGACACAAAGAAGAAAATCAAAACGTTTCCCAGCTCATTTATTAAACATGAGATAAAAGTTTTTCATCTTTAATAATATCATCTACAGCTCAAATACCACTGCAACACCTGATACCTGACACGTCTGCATTGAGAGAAATGCCACCAGCAGCAGGGTGGCCTCTCAGGGGAGAAATGGCAGTGGTGTGTGCTGTGCTTCCACCCATGCATAGTGCAGACTGCTCCATACACTCAGAACATGGAACACAACCGATCAAACAATGTGCCAGGCAGTCCCTGTTCTTAAGAGTTTCAGTGTGGAGCACTGAAAAATCTTGTCTTTAGAAATTACGCTAATCAGAACTCAAAAGGGAGTGCAAGCTCTTGAGCACTGCTCATACAGCTTCTTCTCTGCCATAGTTGACTTGTTGCACAATCCAAAATTCAAAACACTGAAGATCTTTCCAAGAATCACTATTTGATAATCAAGCAAGGAAAAAAGTCAGTGTGTAACAGGAACTTTTATCAGTATGTGCTGTAACTGCCTTTTTTCCCTGTTTAACATGTTCTTCAAGGAAATTTTCTTCAAGGCAAAACCCAAAATCAGAACAGCAGGAATTTAAAAAATGGATTGAGCAAACAAGTGTAGGACTGGGTCCTGAAGTCAACAACCGTGTCTGGGTGTAGGCTGTGGAATATTATTGCTGAAGTTACTTGCAGTTGCATATACAATTTGGGTAACTCCACACAAGTAAGCTTTCATGCAGGAACTTTCATGGTAATTAAGCAGGCAACTGCATAAACATTTATATGCACTGAGTACCTGCCTAAAATACCTGAAAAAAACCCCCTCAGCACAGAGTTTCAATTCTTTTCTATATTAAGATACAGGATCAGAAATCTGGGCAGTGTTGATATTGGACTGTCACTGGCTTTAATAAGCCAAACATCTGGAGATTCCTGAACCTCCATTTTATAACCTACATTTATAAATTAAGTTACTAATATGACAGAGTTTTCAGATGTATATGTTTTTCTTGGAAAAGATGTAATATATTTCAGACTTAGAAGCTATATCATCTATTTGAAATCTCATCCATTTTAACTAATAGGTTCCAGGATGATTCAAGTGTAACACTTGTCTTTGACAGCCGGTTACTTTTCTCTATTTACAGTCTGTATTTTAATAGATTTATTTTCTAGACAGTGTGTAGAAGGTGTAAACAGGGAAGAAATCCCATAAGTGAATAAATGAAGAATAGCTAAACTATAATAAACTATATTATATACAAAATCTGTCAAGCTTACAAATTTAAATTGGAAAAGGTAACTGAAAATGAAGAATCTTAAAGAGCTACTGCATAGCCAGCATAAGAGCCAAAGTCACCACAGGTCTTACAGGAATGAACATTATTTAAATATGGTCAGTGGCTGCTTGGTTTGTGTGTGTAGTTACATAGCAATCTTCTGAATTATTTTGATTATATCCTGCTCATTCTACCAATACAATGATCTTCGTAAGTAGCACTCTGGTTGCTGAGATTGGCACCATGATCACTAATATAAGGTACTGGTTGTGCTGGCTGACCTCTGCTTTTACTGAATTCAGACAGTTGCAGCCCCAGTCACCAAATCAGGCCATATTGCTGGACCTTAACATATAAACTGGGACAGAAATGCAGTTGGGATGTGCTGTTCCACCTTCTCAGTGCTGAATCAGCTCACCTCTCTAGGGGACACAGCTGCTCCACTTAGCTGTTACGCAATAAAGCGTGTGGCAGCATAGCACACCAAGCTCAGAAAAGGCTGGAAAACCCAACTGAGCTGCTCAATAACTAATGGATGCCTGATACCAAACTTCTTAACATTTCTAAACATTTTAGCTCATAAAAACAGCAAAACTGGCCTTCAGCCATAATTACAGCTGATGGAGACACAGGAATTTACCCAAGGAGCCAACAACTCACCACGACTGTTTCATTTTGCAGAGACAGATTTAGAACAATGATCAATGTCCTGGGGGACGCGCTGGCTGCTGGGATCATGGCCCACATCTGCCGGAAGGAGTTTATCAAGGATGCTGACGAGGTAACCACGCTGTGAGCCAGGCTGTGCCAGGGTGTGCTGTACCATGGCAAAGAACCTGCGAGCTCCCACATTGGGTTCCTCCAGTTTATAAAAGGTGTTTCAGAGAGAGGACAGAATTGGGCAATGTGCTGCTCAGCACATGGGGTAGGGGGATGTTTTTCCATGAGGCCATGTGAAAAGCCACTGGAGTTCAGGGCTTGCCAGCCAGCTGTGTCTGGCACACTGGGGATGGGAGCAGAAGCAGCTGCACTGTCCTGCAAATGCACAAGATGCTGGGACTGTGAGTCCCACACTCAGCACCCAGGTCCTGACTGACCAGTAATTTGTCCTAGAAGTGTGACCAGCAACAGAGCAGGGTGACAAATGTCCTTGACTACCTGTGTGTAGGGGGAGGTAAAGGTATCTATGAGTGTGTATATGCATTATAATGAGCTCACATCAAAAACAACTACCCTGGGCGTTACAAGGCCGAGTCAGCATAATGTGAAGCCACCCTTGCAATAATTTTCTTTCCAGACTAGCACAAGCACATGACTCCATTCTAGACTTCATTTTCAGACATCTTCATGCCTTCTACATTTAATACAAGTCCTTCCTTACATCTCTGTTTTACTGCCTCTGACTCTTGTTCATACAGAACACATACATCTGTATTCTGCCCCTGCCTCCTTCCACTCCTATGCATTTTCTCCTTCATCTTTGGCATTCATCATTCAGTCTTTCCTTGTAACAGGAACTCCTCATGTGCTTCCTTCAATCCTTGACAAAGGAGGTTCCTAATTCCATGAGCCCATCAGATTTGGAGGTGCTAATCTCCAACCATTTCAGCTCATGGTGGACTCTCATTACCTTTCTTCCACAAAGACAGAATAGTTCAGGCAGGAACATTTCTTCATCAGGACTAATTTTCACAAGGCATGTTTCATTTCTGTGCATCATCTGTAGTATTCCACACAAAGTTGTTTCTATCCGTATTTCTCTCATTCTACAATCTTTCTGGTCAATCCCATTCTCATGCCTTCCTGAAACATTCATTTAAAATTCCTGCTCTTTCAAGTTGTATGTAGAAAGACATGCAGTCTCCTCTGAGGCACTTAGCACCTGCAGTAATTACTGATGACAGGATTAGGCCTGACTACATGGGCTACACATGCAGCTACCTACAAAACCCCTAAAATACAACCTATGGGTAAGGTAGATCATCCATTACGAAGCCAGAAGTGTAGGCCGAGTTCCTGCATAACACAGGCCTCCTGACATTTCACTGCTGTATTTAGAACTCAGTCAGAACCTAAGAAGAGATGTTTCAGTAATATAAAATCCCTCCTGAGGGATTATTTAGTCATCTGTGATGAGATTTTTCTTTGAATCATGCTCTGTAATGGTATTAAAATATACTGCTAGTCTGCCATACATTTTGGCAGCATAATTTGTGCAGTTAGTAATATATACCCAAAGGCCATATTTTCTCAGCTGCAAGCCCGCCTCTTTTCTCTGCCAGTATTTACGTCTTACTTTCCCTATCAGAATCTGGTTTGATTTAAAGAACACTTCAATATTTAACTTATGAATCAGTTAATAAAATCCCCTTTATTTCTTTCAAAACAGTGCAAACTGAAGAGACAGGTGTTAGTTTACTGCGTTAGAAGAAAGGCATAAGGCAACAACAAATGGTTTATTGGTCTATTTAACTGCACCCAAGAGCAAGCCAAGCACTGCCCAGAGCTCAGCACAGTGGCCATTGAGAGTCTGTACCTTTTGAAGTGAGCCCTGGAATTCTGGTCTCTATTTACCCTACTTATACCACTTTACCAATGGCAAGCAGCTGTTACCGTGAGTGTAAGTTAAATTAGAGTTGTGACAGAATTTGCGTTTTTACACAGACTCCTTCACTTCATGCAGATGGTGCAAAGATGCCTTAGTGTATATGAGAAACAGCTTCTGGAAGTCTATGGAGGCTCTAGATAATCCTGGTGAATGTAAAGCAGCCCAGAGGCTTTCCAAGTAAAAATTCCCTTCCTGTTGTATACAGCTACCAGTGGCAGTATTCCAGATCTTAATGCTTTTCACATAGGTGCCATTGATCTGTGAAACTAAGCCTATTAACATCCATCAGATTGTGGCTTACCAGAGAAATGGCTGTGTGAAGACCATGAATGAATCTCGTGGACCAGAAACAGTGAAAGGGTTGCAGCACCACATACCCGTACAAGTGGAGCAAGAAGAAAGACCAGTGGAGAATCATACTAAGAAATCCAACAGTAAAGACCACTGCACTATTGAAATAAATGAACTAGAAACAAATGTGTGACTGCTACACCGAGAGGTATCGCACACCCCAGTGACCTGATACCCAATCTCTACCTCACAGCTGGAAGAAGGACTCTTTGCCTTGAACAGGAAAACGTGGAATTATCGCCACCCTGCTTGTACTGGAGCTAGGAGACCAGCTGTGAACGTCAAGAAAGGCACACAGCTTGCAAGAGACATGGGCTTCTTTAGGTGGAAGATTTTACTACTGAAAAACTAACTAATGGACTACTTCTGTTTTATTCTGCACTCACTGACTTCATTATAGTATTTGACACTCCTTTGGCTTCTTTTTTTTAAAAGCTTTTTTTTATTTGACCCGTTTTGATTTTCTAACCAAAGCCTTTTTTTTTGTGAATCTCAGTAATTATGAACACTGTAGAATTTTTGCTATGTGAAAATGTTTCACCAAAATTGCTAAAGATACTAATTTTGTCTAATATTCACTAAATATAGAGCTTGTGCTTAGTTTAGACCAGCAGTAAGAAAATCACACTGATTTCTTGATCTCAAGGGGTTACATCTATTCCTAAATACCAATCCAAGCAGAGGGGAAGTGAAGCATGCATTTGTGCAAGAAAGGGCATTAAGGTAATTGTGATGGGCAGCCTTCAGAGACAGGCAGTCAAGTGTGATACCTACCACAAAGAACTCCTAGGTCACTGCAGAGCACAGTTTGCCTTCCAAGTGCCAGATTTATGAACCTTTTTTTAACCTAACTCTTCAGTAAAGTCAGTTCCATGCACATGCAGTGGCAGAGGCGATGTGAGCCCTAATCCATAAGCACTGGTGCTAATGTGTCCTCTCCTGTAACCTATAGGTTGTTCTATTGTAAATATGTATAAACTCAAAGCTCAAGCTCATGAACCATGTGCTGCGTCCTAAGGGCAGACTGAACATGAACTGGAACCCGAGGATGCTGAGTTATAATGGGGTTTTGTCAGGAGTTTGCTGTGGAAACTGCCCCATTATTTCTCATAATTCAGTTGACAGTTACTCCCTTTTCACTATCTACTGAATCTTTCACTTACAGTAAAATCTGCTGCGTATGTTTCCAATGTTTGTGATAGAGAACATTTTTAATAAACCTGCCATTTAAAAACAGGCTGTCTGTGCACTTCTACTATTAGTGTCTTCTTATGTCTCTGCTAAAATAGAGAGTGGAAGTCAGGAGACCTTTTGAAAAGTTGGGATTTGATCCAGAGATTACATACCAGCTCATACCAATACACTTGACATTATACTTGGCTACTCGTGGCATAGCAGCTTGAGATACCATGTGTCTGGTATTCTAATATGCTCTTCTCATCTGTAGGGAAAAAATAACCCAGTCAAGAAGGACAATTCCTGCATTAACCAGAAGCAGAAGTGCTTCATGCAATAGTTCATTGCAGATTCAGTGTATCATTCATACATTAGTAGTAGTTTTCCTGGGCTGTACATGTTCACCTCTTCTTTGAGGGTTCCTGTTCAGACTGTTTCTTAAGTCATGCACTAATTAGTTGCCTCAGAGCACTGTAGTATAGATAGTTTAATTATCAAATAGTACAGCCAGAAAGAACATACATAGGTCTTCTTTGTCTGTAGTTCCTCAGAAATTATGTATTAATTTGAAAATATGTACAGTTGGTAACTATTTCCCTGATTTGACTCTAGAGTGAAAACAACAAATGCAGAACACAAAGAACAGGGAAGAACTGAAATGATTCAGAGCAATTTGCTCCAGAACAAATCCTGTAAAGGACCTGCTCTGCAGAGTGTCATTAGAATGAGTGACTGGGGAGAGCTGAGGCTGGTTTGTGCCTCTGTGAATGGGCAGAAGCACTGACTGACAAACATAACATCTGATACTTTTCATGTGAGCAGCACTGGCAGCTCCAGGAGGCCCCCCTCATCCTTCCCCAGCTGTCCATTCCTGCCTGCACTGCCTCCCCTCCTTTCCCAGCTGTACAGACCCAGTTATTTATGAGGCCAGACAAAGAACCAGATGAGAAGCATTTTTAATTCAAACCAGTTCACATATGTTTTTAGCATACTCCTAACAGACAGTTGTGTCAACACAAGTGAAGGGGTGACGCAGGGACAAGATGGAGCAGCCAGGGATGAAACAGGGTAAGGGCACGTGGACAGGGCAGGATCTCTGCATGCCAACTCTGCCCACAAAGAAAACACTACCTAAAGTTTCAACTTCACCCAGTCAATTACAGCTACCCGAAGTGATAGTATAATCCTGCCAATCATCTATCAGTTTACAGTCACTTTGCATAGATAAAAATGATGAAGAAAGAGGCCAAGTAGATCCATGATTTGGAACAAGTAGTTCCAGACTAAGTTTTGGAGAGTCTGCCCAAACACCATGCCACTGTGCCAAGCAGAAAATGCTCCTAGCCTTACCACCACCTTCCTCCCCAGCCACCTACAATCTTTGGCTAACTACAAAGTGCAAATCCTTTTGCCCCTTGCCTGAGACAGCCTACTTGGTGTGACACTCTTCAGTGGAGTCATGGCTCAAGAGATCTAAGTCAACTCTGGTGCTTAAGCAGCTTCTGTAAGGAGAACTTCAAATGAGATAAAGCACCAAAGACCCGTGGGCAGTTGTGCTGCTCAAGTCCTACACAACAAAGAAAATCACAATTTTGCCCATTATGCTCTAGCAAGTAGGTAAGGTGGGAGTCTCATGTGCAAAGCCATATTTTTATGGAATCAACAGGCTGGTTTAAAATCTGCTTTCTGCATTCAAATCCTATTCAGAGAGTGTCCAGTTCTGCTTTGCGAATTAGAAATCCATTATGTTTTTTACATTGTAGTGTTTGGATCTTTAAGACTTGGGGTTTACACCATTATGTGCCTCCCATTCAGCTGGGAGGAAGGCAGTGGTCCTGTTTCTCACCTGGCCCTTTTCATTTGCGGTAGGAAATGCTGGTAACTAAAGGCCTAAGGCACTTTGGGTCTTGGTTCTGGTAAGTACATGTTGCTTAGTGTATTGTGACCTCGAATCAGAGCACCTGACTGCTGCTGCAGTCATTCTGTACTGAACACAAGACACCCCTGTTAGCTGGGGAGAGGGTGAATACTGAAGTTATGATAATTTCTATGGTAAGTTTTCCTCCATTTAGCTATTTTCTGTGTCTCATGGCATGTGTTGTCAAGCAGCTTGATGCACAGTGCAATTAGACTAGCAGTAGGTTCCATAACATATTTGTATGCATGGATCTGTTCACATTATCCAGTTATTATCACACTTCCTTCCAACAAAAATAACAAAGCTGTTGATTATCAAGTTAGAGTGCAAGCTCTGTGTTGGTAAATATGTTTCTCCTACTTTCAGAGCATAAAAACAAACATGTGACCTTTATCGTCTCAAAAAATTTGTATTAAAATATCAATCAATCGACCAGTCAATCACTTATTACAACAGTTTGTATGGTATAATTTCAAGCATATGTGGAAAGAACATATTTCTTAACTGGCAACATTCAATCCTATTTTTCCCCCTGCTAAACAGAAAGGGAATGTAGCCAATTGAAGTGTACTCAAGGCACACTGGGGAAGAGTCTTGAGGAGGGAAAGGAGATAATTAAGAAGGGTGGTGCATTGTATACAGCTGTAGAAGAAATAATTTAGGAAGTAATACAAATTAGCACATACTTATCAGAGGCAGGTGTTTTATGCTTGTTAATTTGCAACCCCTTTGCTCTGATGATACTACTGAGAGGAAAGAAGCTGCTGCAGATTGTTGTGGCACAAAACATCATTAAAGACATATTAAAACAGGTTCTTGAGGATTTTGCCAATGCCAAGGAAGTTTAGCAGTATTGAATTGCTGTAATAAATCCTTGTGCAACAATTAGAACTGAGAGGAAGAGACACAACCAGAGCACTTACACATTCCACTAACTCCCAAGAGCTTTTGGCTGCCAACCCAAATACAGAAGTTTATGGAACTAATAGAGTTACTCATGTGCTCTGCTAGTCTTAATTGATTCCACTTAAATTATTTAATTGCAGCTAAGTTTATTTGGGCCACCTGAATACGAATCCTAACATACAAGTAAGATGATCTAAATAATCAAAACATTAAATTGGAGATGCCCACTCTGCTATACCAGCAATTCTAAAGCACTTAGAAAATACAGGAACTCTGTAACACCCCCATTTGACAAGGTCTCGCTTTCAATTCTACAATAAACATTAATTTCAGTCCCTTTTTAACAACAGCAAACTGATTTGTAATACTTTCAAAGCAGACAGAAAGCTTCATCTTCAAGCCAGATGGATAGTCTTGGAAATTACCTCAGTCCTTTCTGTGCTTTCCATAAAAATGAGGTAACTATTAGCAGAAGGTGGTTGATGTGTGCAAGCAAAATGTGCAACCTGGGAAATGAACTAGATGTGGAAAGCTCAGGCTGCCTTTGATCTTGCCCAACGCTAAGCACTCCCGTGTCCGTGTCTCTGCTGAGCACCCAGGTGTGGTTTTACAGCAAGAGCAGCTCTGTCACTACAGACACAGGGGCAATGAGCAATTGCTGGCTCTCCCCTGCAGGCACTGACCTGGCTGAGATCACAGCCCCCCGCTGAGGACTAAGTACAGAGAGGAGAGAAAGCAATGAAGGTTTTTCTACAGGGATGCTACTGTTGCCTACCTTGCAGTGGGAGAGCACAGCTTTTTGCAATAATAAACATCTGACTTTTCTGAATTTGGAAAAGAGGCCCCAGACCAGGCAAACTTAATGCACCCATTCACTAAGGGCTGAGCTGAAAATGATACACATGTATTAAAATTCTCAATTTAGCCCATGATTTCACTTACAGCTAAGGAGACAAGAGACACTCAAAATTACATTCCTCACTAACTACTTCGGAGCACACTGATTGATACTCCTGGAATTTATAAGAGGGTTTATCCCACAAAACCCCAAATGGATGAGATCAATAGAACAGGAAGGGTGGTCACTACTTAAGGTCAGGTTCGTTATTCACTCAGCCTTCCCATGTGATCTCATTGTCAAGTGACCACAAGAATGCAGGGTTTGCTTCCCATCTGTAAACAGAGAAAAGGTCCTTTCTAAATCAACAGGGTGATGCATGGTAAGGATAAATGAGCTGAAGACTGAGACAGTTACATAACACAGTAAAGGGGACTCATGATTACCTTGGATTAGCCACTTCTGTCTCTCTGGAAGCACAGGATCACCACTCACATAATTCATAGGAATTGCCAGGCTTCCATTTTAAGTGACAGAACCTCAGATGCCATCATTTATAAGTAGCAACAGTTGCATCTCTGTTGCCTAGAAGATGATGTATGGGAATGGATTTGGCACAGCTGAAACTTTTGGCAGATTTGTGTCACAGGGTATTTTAGAAATTTTACAGGCTGTCAAAGTAAAATCGTAGCAGTCTGTTATTGAGAGAGCAGTATTTTGGGGAACGGGAACAGAAGGCTTCAGAAAGACAAGATGGGGAGTACGGTAGGTGAAGAGGAAAAATGTTCAATCACTTCTCCTGCAATAGAATCAAACCTTCTTTCCCTGCTGGCTCCACAATGAGACAGTGCCAACAGCTGGAGATGCAGGGAGGGAGTAAGGCATCCCTGTCCTCACAAAGCTCCTGTCCCCACATGGCCACTAAAGGCAAGTCTGCAGGTACCCACAGGAGTCTGTGACTCCTTTCACAGCTGTCCTTCCCTCCAAACCAGCACAGAGCATTCAGTCCAGCCCTAGAACAAGCAAATGTTGTTCCTGACGAGTTTTCAGTTAAATCATTACAAAACTGTAGACTTCCCATTCCACTGGGAATTTCACTGGGATGTTCTCAGGTAGGTCACAGTTGTGCTTTTCAGGTTCCATCTCTGGAGGTTTTGTTCTGCAAGGTGCAGAGAGTTCTGCATCTGCTGCTTAAAAATCAGCCATCTTTCATCACTAAGAGGTATCTGCATTTCATTTAGGAATTAAATGTATGCTTCTGTGTTTCTGCACACCACACCAGCTGAGAGCTAGGCTTTGACCCACCACATGAAACTCACTGTAGTTAAACGTTGCTTTTGAACTTTCCTAAAAAGGATCTGGTATCTCTAGACCCACCATTCCCCCTACCCCCCCCAAAAAAAGTATTTTAGTAAGATGGAAAAAGTAGGGGAGCAAAACAAGAAGTGTTTTATGTTCACAGAAATCTCATATTACATCTGCTACAAATACTGCATGGGCTAAATGGCAAAACCAAAAGAAAAATGAGACTGACCTTGAGATGTTTCATTATGATTTCATTGCTTCTAGTGGTTTTATTGGGTTTTACCACTAGGCTATTAAAAACATGTGGAAAGTATACAGAACTAAGTCAAACTGAGCATTTTCAACCCTGATCTTTCATCTTCTTTTCCATTTAAATGCTTTCATATTTCTTTAATATTTAATAAGTTTTCCTGAAAACAAACTCAAAGTACAGAGATTTGGATAGTCTATATTGATAGTTTATCAGTATAATCTTTGTTTTAGAATAAATCATCCACGTTTTTTAATAAAAGAAAGAATTTCTCTGACATGAATGCTTCCTAACCAAGTATCTGGGGAGGGAGGAATCGGGATGGACAGGAGGGTGTCAGTCCAGCACTGTGGTGGGATCTAGCTCTAGCAGGAAGTTCGGAAAGGAAGTTTAAAAGCTCTGCAGTTGGGAGAATTTCCACAGCTCCTTCTCAGCTGTGGTTTCCTCCCTGGTGCTGAGCACAGGACTGATGTACAGCTCCATACTGCACTTTCTGCACAAGCTCTCGAGTAAATTTCACAAAAGCTATTAGAGGTGATCTGCATCCCATTTTGTTCATCCCACGGGTGGGAACAACCTGGAAGACTCACTTTGGTTGTTTCTGCCTGGTTTGGCATTACTTTGGTTCTTCCTACCTGCTTTGCAGAGAGAGTAGGAACAATCAAAGTGAGTCTTCCAGTGTCAAATTATTCAAGCTGTGGCTGATGGGGGTGCCTCAGGGTACAGCAACTCAACTCTTCAGCACATCAATGAAGTGCTTTGAGTTTTATCCCACTGCTGCATTTGTATTAAACAGACCTAAAACAGAGGTCCACCAGAAAGCTGGGGAGACATCTAGAGTGTTATGTAAGTAACCAAAGTTAATTTTAATCCTACATAGAAGATATATCTTAAGATCTTTTTAAAGCCAGTTCCTGCGATGGCTGTCAACAAACACAATTATATCCAAGTAACAAAATGAGTCTCATTAATTTCTTGTATGCAACTGGAGTTGAAAATACTGAAAATCAATACAAATTTTTATCAGAAGCAATGGTCTCAGCAGTATCATAATCATATGCTAAAAACAGATTCTGGAACTATCATGGGGAAAACTTGAGATAGCCTGTACAACTGTGCATTAAAGCCTTTGCCTGATTCCAAACCATTTAAAGAAGGACTTTATTGATGGACTTTTTAATGTCCTTGGATACTACTGAAGAATTTTTATGGAAATACTTTGTGTATTGGATTATTAGAACACATCTATCATCCATTGCCTGCACATATATCTCACAGCTGGCTGACTTCACAATAGCAGCATGAATCAGAGCTACAGGGCACACTAATATTTTCCTCACTAAAGGCAATGGAGTTCTTTAGGGAATTTGCTCACTGTTCTTCTATTAGCAACATAATAAACCAATTACAATGACCTCCATAACTTAATCCCATTAGAGAAGGAAATATTTTGAAAAAACAAAGCTAAACTCATGTTATATAAAACTCATGTATATGTTTAAATTTTTAGGCTAACTACTCCCAAACACAGGAATCAAGACTCACCAACACTACGCCGTACAGGGAAATCAATAAACAGGATCTTGGACTGTATCATAGAAGTTTTCCAAGAGACTGCTTCCCATCAAAAATATTATTTGTAAAATATGTCTTTATTCTTATTTAAATAAGAATAAATTTGCTTAGGTTTTTTTAAGCAAAATTTGCAAAAATGTTAGTGGGATCAGTCAACATGGTGAGAAGCTGCATCATAAACTAAACTCTTATTTACATCAGGAAACAATCTCAAGAGAGAACAATCATGACGTTTTGATCAGACCCACCCTGCCTCCCTGCTCTGTGTGAACCACTGGGGAGCAGAAGAAATGGCAGTGGGGTCCTAGGAAGGAGGATACTTCCCACTCTTATCCACTTTGCTAATGCAAGCCCACAGCCTCACTCCTGCATGTACCAAACATCTGCTCAGCTAAAGTCCTCGGTATCTGCCTTGCACAGCAGCAGAAGAGGAGGAGGGGTTTTGGCCACAGATGCCTTAAGAGCAGCCCTGCCAGCCCAGCTCTTCAGCACCTGCAGGAGTTGGAGGATCCTCTCCCCGCCTGCCCTTTTAATGTACGGTCCTGCAGGATTTATGAGAGGGAGCTAAGATAAATAATCTCCAAGTCTCCAAAGCAGCAATTCTTCTGTTGAGCAGATGCAGCAGCTCTTTGCCCCGGCAGGGCTGCCTGGCCCAGAGCCCCCAGCAAGGGGGACAGCTGCCAGCCCCGGGGAGCAGCCCCGCAGGGACCCTATCCCACTGCCAGGGTCACTGTCCCACTGCTAGGGACACTGTCCCACTGCCAGGGTCACTGTCCCACTGCTAGGGACACTATCCCACTGCCAGGGACCCTGTCCTACTGCCAGGGACACTGTCCCACTGCCAGGGTCACTGTCCCACTGCTAGGGACACTGTCCCACTGCCAGGGACCCTGTCCTACTGCCAGGGACACTGTCCCACTACCAGGGTCACTGTCCCACTGCCAGGATCACTGTCCCACTGCCAGGAGACCCTGTCCCGCTGCCAGGGACCCTGTCCCACCACCAGGGACCCTGTCCCACTGCCAGGGACCCTGTCCCACCGCCAGGGACCCTGTCCCGCTGCCAGATCTGCAGTCAGTTCCTCAGGAGCTGTCACTGCTCCCCCAGGGGAGCCCTTGGCAGCCTCCCTCTGCCCCACCACATCCCCCTTAAAATTTCATCCACAGTTTTCCTTTGGAGGTTTTTCTTTTTTCATAGAATCATAGAATCTTTGGGTTGTAAGGGGACCTTGAAGATCATCTAGTTGCAATCCTCTGCCATGGACAGGGACACCTTCACCTAAACCAGGTTGCTCCAAGCCCCATCCAACTGACCTTGAACACCTCCAAGGATGGGGCAGCCCCAGCTTCTCTGGGCGACCTGTGCCAGGGACTCACCACCCTCACAATAAAGAATTTTCCCCTAAGATCTAACCTAAACCTACTCACTTTCAATTCGAACCTGTTCCACCTTGTCCCGTCACTACATGCTCTTGTAAATAGTCTTGTCCTACCTTAACTAAAAAAAAAAAAAAAAAA
>VZTH01011503.1:595082-650635 GCA_013397815.1 Aleadryas rufinucha
AAAAAAAAAAAAAAAAAAGTTTTAAAATAATTTTTCCTCAGAAGAGTATCTACACACTGCATAAAGCGCTTCTTTTTCATTAAACAAAACACTAGACCCCGAACACCACAGCATGGCGTGTGACACTCTCCAGGCTGGGCAGGACCCCCCTCACACAGCAGAGTCCCTCGGCTCCGCCCCTCACCCTCCCTCCTTCCATCCCATACGGCCCCCCCAACTCACCCCTCCTGCCAGCTGAGGCTGGGGACATCGGGATCATGGCGTTCCTTGCAGAGGGAATCACAGGGTACCATCTTGGCATCGGGAAAGCCTCGACCTTGTGCCGCCTCCTTCCCCACAGAGGGGCCGCCATGGCCGCGGCCGCTCCTCCCCTCACAGCCGGCGGGATGGTGCCCGCTCCGCTGTGGGACCTCCTTGTCCCTTTGGGTCAGGAGGAGCCCTGCAGTTGTGTGAGTGTGGGAGCAGAGGGCAACAGAGGGCAACAGAGTGGAGCAGGCTCCCCGCATCCCGTCTGACCCCCAGCCCCTCACAACACCCCGGGGAGGGAAAGGGCATAACTGCCTGTGGGGAGGTAACACCTCTGGGGAAGATCCAGCACTCGCAGGCCTTTCCCCCCAGAAATCCCCAAATAACAAGCCATGGGGTTATCTGGAGCAGGACGGTGTGGGGCAGGAGGCAGGAGTGGGCAGGGAGCAGGCCTTTCCCCCCAGAAATCCCCAAATAACAAGCCATGGGGTTATCTGGAGCGGGGCAGTTTGGGGCAGGAGGTGGGGCTGGGCAGGGTCCAGGCCTTTCCCCCCAGAAATCCCCAAATAACAAGCCATGGGGTTATCTGGAGCGGGGCAGTTTGGGGCAGGAGGTGGGGCTGGGCAGGGTCCAGGCCTTTCCCCCCAGAAATCCCCAAATAACAAGCCATGGGGTTATCTGGAGCGGGGCAGTTTGGGGCAGGAGGTGGGGCTGGGCAGGGTCCAGGCCTTTCCCCCCAGAAATCCCCAAATAACAAGCCATGGGGTTATCTGGAGCAGGACGGTGTGGGGCAGGAGGCGGGAGTGGGCAGGGAGCAGGCCCTGGGTGCCCCAGTCCTCATGAGGGGATGGCCATGGGGCGAGGGTGCTGAAGGAATGGGATGAGGGGGAGACGGCTGCAGAACGGCCCTGTCCACATGGCAGACACAGATGGGCTGCGTGCCCACCGCCTGAAATAAAAGCTCATTATCCACGGGCTATTTTTGGCACCCGATTAATTCTTTATAGCTCTCAAGCTGCATTTGTACTTCTGTCGCTGTGAAAAATCACAACTCAGAAAAATCCCATTTCGCCCCGTTTTGTGCAGTATCCTCTGTAATGAGGAAACATGGCTTTTAAAAGAAAAACAGCAAATAAACGCAGACCTCGGTCTGCATACAGACCACACAGGAATACCAAGCGTGTGCAAATGCATATTTAGGGATAAAATTGCCAACCGAACGTTTTAGACTTCCAATTTTCACTATTCATACATCTATCTCAGCCTTAACACACTTTTATTCTTCTCTTTCCCAAATCCAAGCAAATCACAGGAAGAAAGTTATATGAAAGCAATGTTTGTGTTGCCTCTTTGTGGCCTAAGAAAAGGCCAACTTCCCAACTCCCGTTTTCACTGAAGGAAATAATAAAATTAGAGCCTGTTCCTGGGTCCTGCTCCACACAAGGTCTGAATTGGACTTTTGGATTATGGGTACCACCCACAGTCAAAAAAATATGTGGGCCTAGTTCCATGGACTTCTGAGTATTCCTCAACATCCCTCATGGTGTCTCTTACTCCTTTGAAAGAAAGAAATAAATACCATTTTGGTCTGGCAGTATTGTGTCCAATGTCATAGGCGCTGATGATACCAGGTAAGTGAGGAATCAGGCCTGTGGCTCTCCCTCACCAATCTCTTACAGAACAATCTTGGAGCATTTGAGGTTTTTACTGGGTAAGAGTGGTAGTTGTTTATGGGGTTTTTTTTTTGCCTGATGGAAAACATCGTCCCATTTAAAGGAGAAATTCAGTGTGCAACTCTTTTGATAAGGGTTTCCTAACTTTACCTGGTCTATACTGTGCACCTGAAACTGTAGATGGGTCTCCTTTGGCAAAGGCTGCTGCTTGCTCAAGAAGCTTAACAGTGTGTCTATCATCCTGATATTTTGGGCCTGATTCTACAGGTGCTAAAATGAACCTTCCCCCCTGCACTCACTGCATCAGACTCTCAAGGGATTCAAAATCTGAGGCACCTGACTTTTCATAGAATCGTAGTCCAAGGGACAGAAGTTGAAGGACAATATAACAGTTCTCCATAAAACTGTACAAATCTGCATATTCTCAGCTTGTTCAGGAGTTTAATAAATTGGTCTTTTTCACAAAAGACTGGTAAAACTTCCACTGGTGTTTGCTGGAGGTACCTAGTTGACTTGAGCTACATTCTCTAGACATCTTACATAAAAATCTACCCCAGCAGTCAGTTGGAAGGATATTTTACTGTTCAGCTGTATAGCTGATATTCAAAAATGTGTGGGTTTTGCAATTTTTAGGGCCAAGCTTTTACTTTTTCAGGAAGCAATCTTTCCTTCTATGATTAATGATTGTGTTGAATTGTCTAAGGTAGGAAACAACAGCTTGAAATTACTGTTATGTGCTATGGGAAACCAAAGGGAGAGTGTGGAACTACATCTCCAGCAGGAAAACAGCTGGTAAAATATTAAGCCAACTGTGTTTCCAAGTAAATCCTGGAATGCAGTTTGCAAAACAACACGTGTTCAGTCAGAAATCCTCAAAAGAAAAGACCATTTTGTCAAGCAGATTAGCTGCCTCAGATGAAGGACATTATAACCAACTAAGAAACTTGTACCTCTGTAGGTCTTCTTTGCCTTGGTTTCTTTATTTTCTATGATTCCAATAGGACCTGAGAGCACTCAACGTCATAAAACAGGGGAGGCTTTAAGGGAGCAAGGCACTGTCTCTAGACTTGAACTAAACAAATTTCTTTTGACATTTAATAGTTTTCTCCTAAGACAGCCCACACTCACTAATCTCTTCTACATCATTAGCCTCACTCCTGACTCTCAGTGTGAATGAGATACACGGTAAAAATTGTACCACATACGTATAAACTTCATCCTGTCACTCCATGCTCTGATCACACCTTCAGAGACATTCACCCATTGGCAAACAACAGCAAGACAGAAACTTTACCAAAGCTCTGGAAGGCACACATACAGATTTTATATATATATATATATATTCACAAGAGCAATTGTTTTATCTTAAAACCTTTCTAAAATAGGAATATACTGCAGGTTTTGGCAGTAGAGATAAAATATTACGGGATCCAGCCTTATTTTGTTTTTCTCATCCAAATATACACATTGTTATAACAGAGAAATAATTGCATCCAGAATGATTACTGCTGCTCGATGACCAAAATGCCTCATACACTGCTCTGCACATGAAACTACTGCAAATATCCACCTGCCCTGGCCAACAACAGCTTCTTTTGGGTGGAGCAAAAGAAAAGAGGCACAAACATGGTTCACTTAAAATGCAGTGACAAAAATGGCATTTGAAGGCCTATGTTCAAAACAGTCCCATATTGTTATTACAGATGGAAACAGTGAGGGAAGAGAAACAGAAGAAACAAAAGCCAGCTTTTGTGAGTTCCAGAGCAATCCCTTATGATCCTGGGTCTTGTATAAGATGATTTGGAAGCTTTGGAAAGGCATTCAGGGTCTCTCCCTGAATAAGGCACTGAAACACTCTGTCTTCCATGAGCCTGGCCCAGTGCCATGACAGTTTCTGCGTAATTCATTGCACGTTTTGCTAAGTGTTCTCTGTATATCTGTAGAGATATATACACATAGACATATATGTATTTTTCCATATGTTTTCCTGCAAAACAGAAAAATAAAATAAGTTACATAATGGAATACAGAATTCAGAATAAGACGAACTTAGCACCTGCTGATGTGTCACACGTGCCCCAAACTAAACCAGAGATACGTTGATTTTGAACGTATTCTAAGTCTGTAGACATAAATTATTTCTCGTTTAATGAAGTTTTCATACAGCCCAGCCAGGAGGGCCAATGTTTGACTTCTCAAGTACCTTCTGCCCTTTTCAAGCCCCATCATCTTTTAAGCTTATAAGCATCGTGTCATTCTCAGTGACAAAATGTTGAATAGGGACAAAACTATTTTTTTCCCCACTATTAAGAGTTTAGATCTCCAGAAGTAGAGAGCAGTTCTGAACCTCATCATCTTTGAACACAAGATGCTTAAGAGATGCAGTAAGTAGATCACTATTCTTATGAAAAAAATGCATATTCTTCAAATATCATATCATCTCCCTGTATCTTTTCTTCTGCAGTTGAAAAGATTCAAGCAGAGAGACTATTTTTAATAAGAAATACACTAAGTATAGCATTATCTTCCCACTCCCAGTGGTCAGTGATTTAAATACTGCTTGAGACAGTTTGTAATCTAATGACACATTTAACAGACACCAATGGGTCTAATCTTACTTTAATTTGTCTAATTTTTTATCTATTTTCAGCTCATATGTCTTCTGCATCAGCAAGCTTCACAGTTTGTTGTTTTCCTTTTGAAGTATATGCTTAAAAGTGTCGTGAAATACCTTTGCATTTTTTGTTATCAGAATTAGTAAACAAGGACCTGCATCTTTAACTATTGTGTCTCCTGTGGCTGTAAACAGAAGCAAGTAAGAACAGTCCATTGCCTCTGATAAAACAGATATATGCTGTTTCATTTTACAGAATGTTGTATTTTTAACCCTTTTTGATTTGTGATTCCCCATCATGTTTTAGTGGAAGTCTTTAAGTTCAGGGTTCAGACACTCACTTGTTATGCTTCAATCATGTGTGTAAATTGGAATTATTTACACAAGAGTCTGAGAACTGAGGCCTTGATTTAACTCAACTACAGTTGTTACCTCCCACGTGATGGGACTGTGTGAGTTCACATTTTATCTCAGTTCTTCTTCCTCTTCCTCTTCCTCATCTTCCATTTCCTCTTCTGAGTCATCCTTATTCTTTGAACTGTTGCTGAATTCAAGGTTCCCTTCAATATCCAGTACCTGTAGGTGCTTCAGGTTTTGGAAGGTACTTTCTTTCAGTGCTCCAACTGCAATCTTATTAAACCTGTAAACAAACAAAAAGGCACCCGTTAAAATAAACCCATTTTAAATACAACACAGAAATGAGGAGACCAAGAGGAAATCATTCTGCAGCTACTCTACACTGACCCAAGTTACTCTAAGATTACAGACTCAAAACAGCACTCTAGAAGTGCTGACTCCTCTGGATGGGGGAAGAAAAAATCATAATATTGGAATTCCTCCCCCACAAATTCTTTCTCTCACTCTTCTGCTTTCTCCTTCCCAAAGAGGAAAGGCATCTGCTCCATAGTCCACATTTCAAAATGTAACTGATTTTTCATGGCATTCTGGGTCATTCCTTGATAGTTTAATTCTTCACCTGCAAAACTCAAAACAAAGTGTCCCTTTAGAAACAAAGCAGTAATTTTTCAGCTGTTATTTGAGTTTCCAGGAATACAAATAAACTAATCTGCAGTTTAAGAACCTGTCACAGATACTGGTCTGTTACTCTTGAACATGCTTAAAATTGCATTCTGTGTAATGTTCCATATGTATATTATTGTTTCACAGCACTGCAGTGATTAATGGCCTCCCATTAAAAATACGACTGGGCTTGGGTGGAGCTGCCTCCTGAATATGTTAGCAAAACTGTTTTGCAAATTCCTTTTTTCTTTATATAGAAATATAGAATGTGGTATGTGGTTTCTGGTCCACATCCAAGCATTCACTAAAATCTCATAAATGTGAGCAGCTGAATAGACAGGCTGCTCTAATTTACACCAGACTTTGTGATTTTATTTGCTGGGTATGGAATCATTCATCCATAAAGGTATGCTCCAGAACTATTCACAACTACAGGGCAGTTTAGTTGCATATAGACAAAATAAGACCATATTTAGTCTTGTGCAGCCTAGGCTTTTTGAACACATCCATTGGATCAGCTTAATCAATTATTCTGTAGGGATTCATAAATTACTTCTAATTAATATTTTCAAGAATATTCCATCAGATTAAAACTGAATATATCACGGGGACAGATTCACTTCTTGTGGTATAAATCTCTGCTTAAATGAGTTGTTAGTGTGAGTTTACATTACATGTAAAAAAAGATCAGTATCTGTCATCTATAAAAACAAAGTCCTCATCCAACTGACAGAGTGGGAAAATACCCAGCAAAGCCCCTAAACTGAGTTAAGTAACTGTCACAGTTGTAACTTGTCACTTGTTTCTGACAAAACTATCAAGGGAATGCACACAACTCCAAGATTAGTCACACACACCTCACTGGAGGGGGATTTCGTTAAAATCCAGGGCCAACAGATGCAGGCAAAGCTGTACTTCTACCAGGGGACTGGAAACTTTTGGCTCACAGCTGAATATTGGAATATGACATCATGTTAAACATTAATTTCCAGAATTACTGGCATGCCCAATCCATTCTAATAAGCATAGAAAAGACAAACTCTCTGAAGAGAACTTATTAGGTGTATCCCTGTCTTTTCTGAGCAGATGAATATAGTTTTATCACATATTACTATAAACCAAAGATATTTGTCCAGGAGGTAAGGATTTTAAATACTTTCTGAAAAATAAGCAATTACAAAATGGATGAAGAAGGAAAAAATCTTGTGTTGAAGTGGAAACTTGACCTTACCTGAGGTAAATCCCCTTTATTTTGGGTGTGGATTCAAAAGCATTCTCTGAAACCGTTGTGATCTTGTTGTTCTGGAGATACAGATATTCCAGAGATTCTGGCAGGCCTAGTGGGATAGATGTCAGCTGGTTGCCAGCCATGTCCAGTGACTGCAAGGAAGAGACAACAAGGGGTCAAATAAATAACTCAATTTAAAGATTAGAAACACTCCAGAAAGAGATTTAAGTTTGAAGTTATATTTATGATAGAATAAACTAATTTCATCTACCTCTAATTTTCATCAAGGTAAGTGTGGCCAAGACAATTCTACTCTTATACTCCTATTGAGCATCCTGATTTCACATGATACATCATGTGGGTTTGTTTCAGAGTTCCAGCATTTCTTTATCTCTGACCCCAGGCATTAGCCCATGTCTGCTTTAAGTAAACTAAAAACAGGCTAGGTTTCAGATATGCATCAGAATTCCTTGGAAGATGCTACTGCACTTTGCTGGCTAAGGTTGGTGATAGGCATGGTTACACATAAAACCATCTGGAAATATTCTAACATGGACAATGTATGAAGACAGCAGGACTAAAGCTCATGATCATTTCTCAGATTAATTTTATCCAAGAGAATAGATCAATAGAAATGTTTTGCTATCCTGTATTATAGCATTTTCACAGCACCAACCTGACACTCACTAGTTACACACTACTCAAAGCTACACTTCTGCAAACAGTTGTCCTCATTCCAGTGTTTTTATTCCTCACATAATGCCAGCCTGGAAAACAATTATAATAGAACCATTGAATTGTTTAGGTTGGAAAAAAGCTTTAAGATCATTGACTCCAACTGTTAACCCAGTACTGCCAAGTCTATTATGTAAATGTCTCACTTTGCAGTTGCAGAGTCTCCAGTGATTTCCATGGAAACTGTGGACTGAAGCATTTACTAAATATATGCATGATCACGGTCCTTATGGGATGGTTATTTGCCAAATTCACTTCAGTGCACCAACTCAGAAACCAACTGCACAGTTAAGCACTTAATGATAAAAAGGATTCAGCTGGACACAACCAACAAGAAGTAATGCTGTTCCAAAGAAAAGCATCAGCCATAAATGCCCCATTAGTCCAGCAGAATTTTAAGTCTGTGCTATTATCTGAACTCTGTTTAATGGGAGTGGGGTTTGCTGTGGGGATGGCCAACGTTTGATTCAGCAACACCTTCCTCTGCCTTGACACTGACTGCAAGGGAGTGACAGTAGAATAAAAGTTCCACAGAGTAGTTGTGAATCAGGACCTTTGAGAAGGAAAGCTCTTCATTCCAGCCAACAACTCCAGCTGCCTAACAGGGCTCATGACCCATCTTTGTTTGAAAATAAAACAACCTACATTTTATTAAGGTACTGCAGAAAAACAGTCCCAGCAGTCTGTAATTTTCAACAGCATCTTCCTTCCAGACTGCTTTGCATGTTAGATACATTTGCATACACACACACACACACACACACACACACACACACACACACTCACACACGTATCAGTGAGGCACCAAACAAAGGCGAAAGGTATCATTAAAGCCAGGGACCAAATCTGCAGCTGATGCAAACAGCTCTACAGACACTGTTGCTGCATTGCTGATTGACATTAACTGAGAAACAAGCTATTGGTTATTCCCAGACACAATAGAAATGGAAATGTTCATATAGATTAACATCAGGATTGTGTGAAAACACACGGGGGGCCAGTGTGACATATGCTCTGTGTCCTTAGCCCTGATCTGCTCTGAGATGTGCACACTTTGCCTGTGCAGTGACCTGACCATATGCACCCTCCATGGCTGCCATATGACACAGGCAATACCTTTCACTGCAGGAAAGGGGCCGTTGCCTAAAAGGAAATGCAGACAAATCCTTCAGCCAGTGTAACGATTCTGAAAGGTCATTTTGCTCAGCACAAATGTGATTGTTCCTGCCTGCCTTATGGTTTGTGTTTAACTTTCTCCAACAATTAAGCAAATGAGAAGACTGCTGATTGAATCCAGACCTCTGAGCTGCTCCCCAGGTGCCTTAGCCAGCTGAGCTGCTAAATCCTACAGCTTGGCTTGTCTGACTATAAGCTGATGTGGGGGCTTTGAGAATTAAGAGTGTTTTTGTTTATGCATTCCTTCCTCCTGCTGTCTCTATTCAGAGCTGATTTAAAATCTTTTGGGAGACAAGCTATTTGAAAGGCCTAATTTCAGTTTTAATGACAACATTCACTGATGTTTTTCTGAAAATATAGGACACTGTCAGGGTTCAGAAACAAAGCTGGACTGGCCAGCAGTGGAAAGTACCCACCTCTGGCACAACAGCACATCATTTCTACTCTAGAAACAGCATGTGTAGCACTTACAATGCAACTCCAAAACACGAGGACCAAGCACATTTAGTATTGGTGCTACATAATTTGATTCAGGCAGACAGACAAGGACATCAGCATCACTAAAACAATGAGAGAAGGTGATGTTTCTACCTGGAGACTGCTGAGTTCTCTCCATGCTCTTGAATAAATTGAATTTACTTTCAGTTTATTGTTGCTCAAATACAGTTCCCGCAGTTTTGTCATGCCAGACAAAGTCCCTTTTGGGATGATGCTTATCTCATTCTCCTTCAGCTTCAGAACCTGCAAGTTCTTTGGGAAGCCAAAAGGCACCGTGTGGAGATTGTTTCCAGAAAGATCCAGGGACTTTAGTTGCCGCAGTTTCCGGAAGGCCTCCCGATGGATCTGGGGACTTGTGAGCTTGTTGTAGCTCAGGTTCAGCTCTTCAAGGAAGTAAGTGGTAGCAAAGTCATTCCTGTTAATCTCTGAGATCTGGTTATGAAGGATCATGAGTGTCTTCACTCGCCGGGGCAGCCCACTGGGGATCCTTTCCAGCACGTTGTTGTACAGATGGACAGTGTGCAGCTTCTTTAAGCCCTGGAAGGCTAAGGGGTGAATACCTCGGGCTTTTAATTTGTTATTGTGGAGCAGAAGGTACTCTAGGTTCTTAATTTGGGTCAAGACATCTCTGTCAATCACCTTAATTGCATTCTTCTCCAGGTGGAGGAGGACGATGTTTCGAGGTAAACCACTTGGGATTTGTGAGAGGTTATTGCTGGACAAATCCAGATATTCGAGACTAGACAATTTCCTTGGGAAAGCAGGAAAGAAAACACTCTCCATTTAGATTCTGCAAGGTGAAACAATAACCAGCTTCCTCTAAGATTTTACAACCTTTGCATTAGAGCTTTTACCCAGCACAGCTCCCACTACTGACTGCCCTTTTCTGACTCATGATATGAGTGATGTGGACACCAAAACAGGGAGCTCCCATGTTTTCATTAGGGATTAGGACTTGGCACTGCCAGTGCTCCTCAAGCACACCAGCAAGAGAACATGCCAGAGTCCACAGACACCCAAACTGCCACTGGGCTGAGGCCTGAGATCACTTTTGCAATCACAGGTAGCAACATATGAGCAATTTCAGTGAACAAGTACCACAAGGAAGATGCCATGGGAGCACCACCAGAATACAGAGTTCAGCTCTCAGTTTCACAGAAACAAAGCCTGAGCAGAAGTAATTTGTCTCTCTGAAAGTATACACTGAAATTGAAAGGCAGCTCTGTTTTCTAGATGATGAAATGTTACTCTTATGAAAAGCAGAAATGCTAACTCAGTGTCCTAGGCTAAGGTAGTGAACTTCTCCTGACCCTCCAGTATTATGGAAGTGAGTCAGGGCTAGAGCTGCTTTGTGTAAGCTACTGAATCTGGATTCCATGGTCTCAGTTGAAGCTAAATTAAACTCTCAAACCAGCCACTTACACCGACTGGATGTGGATCAATGGCATTATATGCCAGGACTGAGGAACCCTGTATTCCCTTGTATTTCAAGTCAGTTTCTCAGTTCAAATGAGAGTTTTAATCTACTTGACACTGCATAACCCATTGCAGATGACTAGAAAGTTTCAGGAAACATGAGAACTAATGTGTTACAGACATTACTTACTGGTTACTACACTGCTATTCCAGCTATCCAAGGACGCTCTGAATGAACAAATATAATCTTTAGGTAAAATACTTCATTGCTGCAAATTTGTAAGGTTTTCCTAGGATGGGAATATCTTAACAAAAATTGTATGTCCAACATGACCTGGAGGTGGACTCAACAGAGATACAGTAAACTACTAAGGGAGGTTTCTGGGAATGAGAAATGGAAAAGGAAAGCACAGTTTGGAACATTTTTGTGTCTGGAGATCAGGAGAGTTTGCAGAACTAAATTATGGGCAGGACCGATTGTGTGGTCTGGATTTTCAGGTAGAACAAGGGCAGCATTCAGTGCAAGCAGAGAAAAACATGTTAAATTTTGAAGTGCTAAGTACCAGGCTAAATCTAGGCCAGCCAAAGGCTATTTCTGTTGCACCAGTTGGTAGCAAAGCTTTTGCAGCCATCTGGCTCTTGAGCAGCACCATTGCATCCCTGCCTGCTCCAGCAAGCACCTGCACTGGGGTACAGCTGGGCCAGGGGAATTCACAGCTCTGTGTCTGTGGCTGCTTTCAAGTCACCTTCACAGAAACACACAAGTGGCTCCAGTGAAGATGAAGGTGTGGCCCTAACGCCCAGTGAAGTGCCCTAGAAACTGCAAAGTCCTAGGAAACCTCACTTTTGACTGTTTTGGAAGAACAGAGAGTGGCTTTCCATGTTGTTCCAGGTGGCTTTTCCCAGAAGGCACTTAGTACCTGGTGTGACTGGGTCTGTGGCAGGCAGGGAGTGCTGCAGTCTTATGTTCAGTGCTCTGTCTTTTGTACAAAACTGTTCTGCAACCACTCACCCAGACCTTTGCTTTTGAATGGCAGCACCTGCATCTCAGACTTAGCAGTGAAATGCATAACATCATCCAGCTTTTAATAACTTTACTTTTTACTGTGTGCTTTGTTCAGTCGATGTATGGCTGTACCAGAGGGGGCAGACAGACACAGAGGTACAAACTGCACATCTCAGTCTCACCAGAAAGTTTCGTTGTCCATTCCCTCGTTAGACAAGTAATTATTCTGCAAATACAGCTCCCGCAGACCGGCGAGTTCGCTGAAGGCTCCTTTGGGAATCTTCTCCAGCTTGTTGCTCTAGAGTCACCAGAAGCACAAAGCACAGTATTTGGCATGAATAAACACAACATTTGGGTTCTGTTCAACTAACACAGGCAATTAAACTTCAAAAGGACGAGACATAAAATATTTAGGGGGCATTATAATGTGATGGACAGACTGGATCAGATTCATTTGCCAACTAATATAAAGTAGAAACCAACACAGAGAAATTTGGCTGAATGTCTCAATGAATAGTAAAAGAAAAAAGTCACATCTCAAGTACACCTGTCAGATACTTTTGGTCCATTATTGGCTGCCTCTCATTTTTCATTGTCCTGGTTTTTTCCCAGTCAAAATATCAAGGTAAATGTTACTACTGACAGATGGTGCACTTGCAAATAAAACACTCATTTCTCTGCTTGTCTCCTCTGCCCTTAACACAACTGCGGACAGCAGGGAAGGAGGTGAGTTCAAAGTGTAATCTTCAAAGTGTGAGACCCCTTTGGGAGATAATGATTACTGTAAGTGTCAAAAAATGCAGGGAACAAATAAGTTCATACTTTGGACAGAAATTCCAGCAATTTAAAGGACTGGACTGGTTGCATTTACTTTTCTTCAAGCTGGAGAAGTCTGTTCTCTAGAAGACTTTAACAGGATTTCTGGTGAAACTTTCAAGGGAAAAGAAAGCTGGGAGGCAGCACAGAGCTGCCTCAGTCCAGGGCTGATAACAGACTCCAGCCTCTGCACGTCCAAGGAGCTGTCAACACTCCGAGCAAGCGGACCTGGGACTCCCCACCACTGTGGCTCTCCCATTGCTAAGGCTCAGCTCTGCAGCACAGACATGATGAAGCATTTTTATCAGAATCAGATGACATGGAATTAAAAATGCTGGAGAGTAGTTAATAGCACAACTCTGCTATTGCACTATTGCTGGAGGAGTTGTAGCAGTAGAGATGCCTGATCCAAAGCAAATTGCCAGTTCAGTAGCAAGCAGCAGACACTGGTGCTGGGAAACAGTGTCTGTGTGAAACGAGTCAGTGAGCAAAGCCAGCACAGAGTGGGTGAGCAGCTGTCAGGGAAGTGGCATCAGTGGTAAATTCAGCTGGGAGGTCACGGAGACGTGGCCATGGAATGAGGCACTTCCTGTTGTAAGATGTGTTAATATCAGTATGTGCATTGAGGAGACCAACAATGCAACCACCCAGGAATCTGCAATACATCCACTGCAAAGCCAGCAGGGCATTTCTGCCCCTGTGAGCATTCTGGTGATTTGCAAAAACTCACTGCTGCTTATGGACAAAAGGGGAAGGACATGGGGACAGCTGCTGTTGAGAATACAGCAGGCAAGACTTAAAGTGGGCCTGGGGATGTCTCCAGGTGCACTGGGATGTCCTGGCTGTGTGGTGTGAAACCCACACAAACACAGTACTTCGTCACAATCCTAAAGGATTACAAAACTTTGCTGCCATTACCTGTAAGTGCAATTTATATAGTGCTGGAGGGAGATTCTTTGGAACATACTTCAAGAAATTGCTGGACATGATGAGTATCTCCACATTATTAGAGCCATTGAACATATTATCAGGTAACCCAGCATCTGAAAGTTTGTTGTTATGAAGATACACAGATCTGTGGGAAAGAAATAAAATATGAAGTTCAACAGGTAGGGAGATCTGGAGTTTTTGTTTACAGAGAGAAAGCTAGTTTAAAACTTAATTTCAATCTTTTCTTCTTTCCTTGAGATAATTAGCTCTGTTTTCAAAATGTGCCCTTTAATTTAGCAAGGGATATAGATGCAAAACCAAATGGTTGGCCCCAATACTCTCTGAAAGTTAGGTGTATTCAAAATCCAAACCTGTATGTGAATACAAATTTCACAAGTGGCCCTATCTTCTTAGGAAGAAACTGAGTGCAAGATGGGATTGTGCAGCACTGAGAAACACAGAATGTCAGTGTGGTGGCCTCACTCAGAGGGTCAGAATTAATTTCTCTTTAACGAATATGCCCCCAACTTTAACTTCTATTTGGAATTGAGTCTGGCCTGCTTGGGCTTGCAAAACCAACCTGGAGGTCTCATAAGAAAGCACCATTTCTGAACTCGCCATTCTTCCTGCTCCCATGAAGGCTGGAAATAGCCCAGGAAACAGTTTGTCTCCTACTCCTAGAACTCAGAATAGGATACTGACAGAAAGACAACAGATTTACTCAGCCTGGAAGACTCAGTTTTTAATGAGCCATTGCCCTTCTTACTTTCAACCTTTAATATTCACAAAAAGTTTCTCCAAACGTATTTTCAAAAATTGACTCATTCTTACACAGGTTTCAATTCTGTACAAAGCAATGTACCTCTAGGAAGTTATTCCTGCTTTTCACTGGCTTAACTGCTAAACGAATTCATAAGACTTGTTTTTAACAGAAGAAATTATAGGCTTTTAGTCACTTTGATTACCTCTTCCTTTCCTGTGTTTACCCCTACATGCAGCAGGCAGCTAAATTTGTAGAGACAGGTTAAAACTGCAAAAGCATCAAAGTGTGCTTTCTTAACTTGTTCTTGGATTCTCTACCAGTTGCAGAGAACTTGGCGACATCCTTCTGGAAGGAAGGAAAGGCTCAGTATGGAAATACAATTGTGTGATCACACACTCCAGGGAGTTCAGAGCCACACTGAAGGTATTGTTTACCCTGCGTGGTCAGCTGTACTTTTAACTCACAAATATTTGCCTTTCTGGAAAACTTATTCTCCAAATAATCAGTCTGAGATCATGAACTCTGCTGGGGGCAAACAAAACAACTGAAACAACTGTGTTAGGATTTTATATGAGTGATCTTGGAAATCACTAAGTTCTTATTCTGATTAAAATCAGTGTTGGTATAGAAGAGTATGAGAATCACTTCAGAGGAGTCAATAATTTTAATATGGAATCAAAACACAGCAGCATCTGCACCTTCAGATTGAGGAAGAAAACATGTATAAATCTAGCTTCTTTCATCATAAGATATTGCCAGAAACCTGTGAGTGACTCAGCCTGTTCAGCTTCCAAGAGCCAAAGAGACTAAAGGCCCAGGAAGTGCAGAGTAGCTCCAGCTCTCAATGAATTCAGTGGGACTGGAGGGTTCTTCAGTTCATCACAAGACTGGGCTGTGGGGGCTCAGCTGGGTCAGCTGTAATTAACTGCTTCCAAACCTGGCTGTGTAAATTACTCCCTACAGAGTTTGGGATGTCTCTGCAGGATCTGGATGGTGCAGTGTTTGGATGCTGCAGAGTACTCAAAACCTCTTTAGAAAAGCCCACAGCTCACAGGAGGTGGTCTGTGTGCCTCTGAGTTTGACATGGATGTGCTGCTGTGGATCCAGATGAGAAAACCACAGCCTGAAACTAAGCAGAGACCTTTGGCATCACATCTGGGGTATGAACACTTCTGAGGGTGCTGAAGTGCTTACCTTTTATAGAACTGAGTTATACTGCACTGAGTACTGTATCCTCCACCTGATTTTACTTTTATAAACTAATGGACTCTAATAAAACTAGAGATTTCTAAACAGCTAATCTCCATTTTGAGAAACTGAATCTGTTCTTTTCAATTCCTGATACACAAATAAAATAGGGACAATTTCATTTTATATTTGCAGAAGTGTCTGGCAGCTAGCAAAAGCCCTTGGAATGTGTTTGATCTTTCATGCTGTGAATAGCAAACAGATTCTTTCCAAAAACACAAGTGGGCAATAATATAGTTTAGCCAGATAGTTTCTAATCACCCACCAACTGTATCCAAGCAGTGGCAGAACACCAGTATTGTTTTACTTCCCAGTCCCTTACCTCAGGTTTGGTTTCTGTCCAAATGTGAGCCCATATATCTTAGTGAGATAATTGGCTGCAAAATCTGCACTGATCAAGGTATTAGGTAGGAATTTCGGAGCCACTGTTAGCTGTAAAAGAAATATACAGGCGAGTTCCAATGAAATGCAGCAAATGTTTTAACCAAGTATTAGAGCAGCAGCAAAACACTTGCAAATTTATCTTCCCTGAACAGGCAAAGATAAATTAAACTGAATGGAGATTGCATGAACAAAAACAAATTGTCCTCACTCACTAATCTCTCCAGGAAGGAGACAGACTTTTGCTCTAAGATATGAAAATGTTTGTTTTGGTTGGAAGGGTCCTGTCTCTTTTTGGTGGAAGGAATCAAGAAATTGTTATTCAGAGAGCAAACACTTTGCTTATTATTGTTCCTAATTCCCCAGTCTGCTGTGCCAAAAAACTCCAACCCCCCTCACAGTGACCTACTGCTTATTCTCTTAGGAAAGTGTATTGTGGAGGGGAAGTGTCACTTCACACGTCTGCTCCACTGCATCCATTTAGGATGATCTCTGCAAGGGGGATTCAAGCTCCCAAAGAACAAGGCCACTTCTGAGCCAAATGCTGGAATATTGAATGGCACTTCAAAGCAAAGTGTACAGAGATACTTTGTTCAATAAACGAGTGATGTATCAGGAAATACAGACAGGCCCTGGCTCCAAAACTTTATAGCTATAACAGGTGTAGGATTGAATGTGTTGCTCTTGTTGCTATTTTTATCAGTGATTTTAAAAGCGAAACCTAGAAATATCTGCATCTGAATAAATGGGTGGAGTGGAAAGTAATGATCAAAAAAAGCTCAGTTTTAGAGAGCATCCAGGTAATACAACAGCCAGCTTCACTGAGTGACTGTTAATAGCAAAGTCATTCACCTACAAACCAAGAATTACAGGTTACAGTCCAGGCTGGATGGAGGACAGTTTTCTGGGAAGCACAAACCCAGAAGCTTTATGCATCAAGATATAGCCCTTGGGAAATGAATTTTTAACACAATGCTGTAATAGATGATCCTTGAGTAGAGAAGACACTGAGTTGCAGCCACCCTGGTTACAGGTGCTCACTGCAGTACTGAGACCACTCAGTGTTTTATGTGCACTCCAAAGGGCTCTTTCCTAGGGAGATATTGAATTCTTTATCATCTTTGAGATCAGGATGGGAAACTGGGGCAATGGAAGAGATCTGCCTTCTAGCCTGAAGTTGATGGAATCTGTAATCTCCCTCACAGCCCTGTTGTATGAAACAAAACCTGGTCTTTTCAGCCAACAAAGCACAGCAAGACTCACATGATGAGAAACCATATTTTCAAACTTTTATTACCATAAAACTGCAGTTGGTTATGAATAATAGTGTAAAACCAAAAATATTTAAAATATGAACACTGTGTGAAAGGAGACACTTTATTGGAGAACTGCCTAAACCTTAAAAAAAACTTAACCTAAGCCTTAAACCATGTATTTATCTAAAGGGTGCCTACATCCCTCTCTACTGGTATGTCAAGTGTGCATTGATGAGCTCCATCCATGAACTTCCAATTTACTGGACTCATAAAACAGTCTTCTTTAAAAAATAAATCTGAATACATTATTTACTGTTCTTCATTTTCGGCTGTCCCAAAACCTCCATCCTTAGCCTGCCTTAAACATTTAAGGTCACAAACACAAGAAAGAACTTTCCCACAAATCACATTCCTGTCAGTATTTCCAGATGGTTTGTGAGCACTGCAATGAGGCATTCTGCATATTCCTGCAGTTGCTCTTGGCTTTGGTGATAATCTCTCACCTCCTGATCTGGGAGATATGATTTCAGGGAACTGGATAAAAGCACTCATCTCTGAGTAAGAAGGTCTGACAATGCCTCAGAAAGAAATAAGTCTCTACCATGACATCATATTAACAATTCAGACACAGGAAGCAAGACTTAATCATTTTCATACACGGTGGTACATTAAAGCTTTTCTCCAGTCAATTAGGTCATAACTTTTATACAAAGCAAAGGGCATGGCTCAGACATGTGAAATGAGAGACATCAGAACCACAAGAAAAGAGGAAAGAGAAAGAGAAATTTAATCCAAAAAGAGTTTTCACTTGCTCAGGACTTGGTTTTGGCATTTCAGCACTTGGTCATGAGACTGATCTTCACTGATTACCTGCTTGAAGGATTCCTGCTGGATTGTTTTAAGTGTTAGCAAAAATAAAGTTGACTTGAATAGCTTTGTCTAATTTATTGTCTAACAAGAAGCAATCTGCATTTCAACTTTACTTCTGCACCTTCCTTTCCATGTGGCAGAGAGTATTTCTCCACTGTTAACTAATAAATTTAGAAGGTTAATACAGAAGTCATTACCAGTTTTGAAACCATTTTTCTTGCTTGGATGAAGCTGTGATAAGAACAGAAGTACTGAATTGGGGTGAATCCCATATCACTTTCAGGATATGGGGAAATGCAAACCTTCTGCCACCAAAATCACCTGCTTGTAGTACATAATGACAGCTCAGGATCTGGTCCATGGTTTGGTGGAACAATTTCTCTCATTAACAAGGTTTACTGTGCACTCTTTATGAGAGATACAAAACATGAGAATGGGGTGAAAAATTAAAAAGGAAACTACAGCATCTGCTCTTTACTCGAAGTACTTGTTACTCACAGGCCACAGAAGGCTTTTAGTCTCTTACATTTCTGTTCTCTGACCAACTATGCCAGTTTAATGAAAGATTATTTAGCTACATCTGATGGGATCACAATGGAAGATAAAGCAGCATTAAGATAATCCATGAAACAAGGAGCAAACTACCAGCAAATCCCTGCTCTCCTCCAGACACCACAGTAACTTGATCCACAATGTTTCCTGCTGCAGAGGAGATGCAGTTTGAAGCCAATCTGGTTTGTCCTGGCTTGTGATTTATAAAGAAATGTGTTATTTTTGCGGGTCCTCAACTTCTCACTGTAACTACTTCTGACATTCGCTGATGTTTGCAATTTCTTTTGGGATTCTTTTCTCTCTGCAGCAAAGCCAGAAAAACCAAACACTTTGTTTTGTTACACAGGGAAAATCAGAGTGCAAGGTTCTGGAATATTAGTCACAATCTGGCTTGCTCCTTTTTATGGAGTTATTAACTGCCAAGATTGTTACATGGAAATGGTGCTTGAAAGAGAGAAAAGAACACAATGTTACTGTACTAAGGAATGGGTTCTATTCTCAATCACTCCATACAGAAATGTATGGAGTGATTCTGGATGTGTCTTGGCCTGACTGAAACCTGAATGTGGCCACATGTATTTAATCAGAACATCAAATGGTCCCAGATTTTAAGAGGATAATAAAATATATATACAGACATTCAGAGAGAGAGAGGGTGGGATGCAAGGGCAGGATTTTTGTAGACAAAGAAGTTCTGTCTGATGTTTTAACTTGTATTTTTCTGTGGATCCCAGTTTCTTCTGTAGCAAATATTTGGGGACAATCACTGGGGATAAAGAAAGCCTTAATAGGAACCACCCAGATGCAAGGGTATATGAGAAGCTATTTCATTTCCTAGCCTTGGCAGGAAAGATGTGCTTCTGTTCAGACATCCAACCTAGGTCGTTTATAGGAAAGCACCTGGGATCTTCTCCATCAAAAGAAGAAATTCAGCTCCTAACCACTGCAGCTAAAATAATAAATTAATGACTAGCAGAGTTTCACTGTGTGTGGGTATCCTCCCCATGTCAAACCTAATAAGAGTGGAAGTCAGGGAAAACTGGATAGCTTTTCACTAACCTCGATGGCTCAAACACAGGCACTAGGATGTGTTTGTTCACAAATTTTTCAACCAGCCTCATCTGATAAGGCAGCATTTCACATCATTACCCCACATACAGGCAGGAACCAAATCTGCATGCAGCTGATCCAAAGCCTTCTGAAGACAGTGGTAATTTATGCATGCAGGGGCTCTCTGTACCCCCCTACACAAGGGAAACCTTTCACCAGGTGCACAAACAAACAACTGTTCAGAGCACACCTGCATGTGTAGCCTCTAAACTTTCCACATGCTATTTTGACCTTAGATGAACCTGTATTAGAATATCACTTTAGCACAGTTTTACTTATGTAGTACATATATTTTAAAAGAATTGACAACTTGCTCATTTAATTTTCAGAACCAATTAGAAAAGAGCTCTGAAAGGCTTCAGAGCCTCTTACCTTATTGTTTGCCAAGTACAGGTAATTCAGGTTTTCCAGATGCTCAAATGCTTCCTCTGGCAACCCTTAAAAACAGGAATAACTAATCAGTGACATCAGCACCTTGGTGCCTTTCTGAGCGAAAATACCAGAGGGCAGCTTTGCCTCTCAGCATCTTTCATGTGAGATTGAAATATTTTTAATGCCACTGAAACAATCTGATTCAGACCTATTGTTGTCTCTTTTTTTTAGATTGGAAAAAACCCCAAACCCACAAACCAAATCAAACAATACACACTGTTAAGAGCAATGGAAGACTATTTAAAATCCTGATCACACAAGGCTTGTGGCCAAGCCCAGTGGCAGGGGTCAGGTACAAAGCTGTGCAGATCTGCCCTATGGCTGATTATCTGTGATTAATCACACTATCTGAGAACCTTCTCCTGTCATTTGCTTATGATTCTGCAAATCTTTTTTCTTGCAAGGACATAATCTGAGGTTGCTTAATGATCAGATCAAACTGATATATGACTATATTGCCAAAGTAACCCCAGTACCTGCATGTCACAACCCTTCTCTTGTTCTGCTCCCCCACAATACAGATATCCAAACAGTAACCAGCTCAGAGAGCTGATCCAGCTCAGGGCTTATCCTCCTCCAATAATGATTAATTTTCATCTCAGTCACTCCACATCCAGCTGATCACACAAGCACAGTTGCTGTCACAATGGAAAGCCTGCAAGTAACACTTTCACCTGGCACTTAGATAACCATGAGTCAAAGGTGAAGCTATTTCCCGTGTCGAAACACGTTGGGAACTCAGAGCTGCACCAAGGCTTGTGAAAGAAACATGAAGGCCCAAAGGTAAGAATGCCAAAGGCTGGATATATTAAGCACAGCTTTCCCTGTGCTGTGTGAGAGTGCTGTGCCTTGAGGCCCATGTATAATATGCCCCCATTCTCAGTAAAGTTTTCTCCCTATCATTGCAATAAGGATAAAAAGAACATTCAGATCAACTGGGTGATACATAAATTAATAATAATTCCTTCTTTTGCATCCCATATCCTCCTCTCTTACTGTTTACTCCAATTCCTCTGTTTCTTTTGCTTTCCTCACTAACCTCTTGTCAAGTTTCTCTAATAAGCATAAGACTGAGCCAGCAAAACTTGCCTACAAAAATCAAAATGGTTTGAGAAGGGTAGAAATGTCTTTATGTGCAATATGTATATAAATTCATAGCAAATTTGACAAGGACAAAACTGGACCAAACTACCCTGACTGACTAGACTGAACTAAACAAGGTCATTCAGGAGGAAATCATTCAGCATGTGGATGTTTCTGGTTCTCAAGTGCATTGCATGGAAGTGCCTGTGGGACCAGAGGGAATTTCCTGGATGAGGAGATCTCACACCACAGTACACGAGCTGCTGCCAGGTCTCCTCCACTGCTTCAGCAGGGCTGCATTCTTCTACACTGAGTATTGTGTTTCGGATGATAAAGTGTCTCCAAGACCTGTGTGATGGCCAGAGGAGTGAGGCTCACAGCAAACCACTCCAACCAAGGCAATCCATCACCCTGGCTTTCCTTATCAGCTGTCACTGGCCTCACTGCACAAGCTGGTGTTCTGGAGACACAGGCTCTGTCCACCCCGTGGCTCACCTTTTGAAGTCAGCCTGTTGTTTTGCAAATTGAGAGTTTCCAGTCTATAAAGACGAGCAAGCTCTTCTGGAAAGATTTCTTCTATTTGATTATTCTAAGAAAATGGAGAGTATTAATCATCAGCAAAATAATCCAAGAAGGATCCCAGTAAACCCAGACTGTGAACTTCAATAAAATCTGGAAGTGAACCCACCATGTCAAATCCTTGTCAAGACTTTTCTGAGTAATGAGCCAAACTCAGATCTCAAACCAAAAATATCCAAAGCCAGCAGCATTTGAAAGACTGACTCCTGCTCATCTCCAGGAATATCCAGCTTATGCACCAGTAGCACACAGAGAGTGTGATTATGCCTGGCAAGGCCCACAATCCATCTGCCACAGCCAAACCTTGGAGCTGCAGCAAGGCATTTGCTACAAGGTTGGCATGGCGGATTACCACGTTTATGGCTTCTGTGTTTTCCATGGTTTCTGGTATTCATGGGTTGTTTTAAAAGCCACTTGTCATGGACAGGGAGCATCAAACTGGGCTCACTTTCACTGGTTGTGCTGTCAGGGGTGACTGCCATCAGATTTTCATTAACATGCTGACTAACATTCTGACCATTAATGAGTGGTTCTAGTTTTAGCATCCAGGGGACCAGTCAAGGACCCACTGTGCTGGAAGCCAGGCCAGTGCACAGAAAGTGACAGCTGCAGCTCCAAAAAGCTCCTTTTCTTTTGGCAGCAGAGGCAGGAGCCATGGCTAGCACCCGCCTGGGACAGATCTGCTGAGGAAGGTGCCAGCTTACATTACAGTTTTTCTAACCGAAAAGCTCTAAACAAAATCTGCATTTCATCCATTGGACAGAATTGACAGATGGGAGCAATAAAACAAAAGCAGTTGGTGAAGGGCCAGGCATGGAAAACCTGAACTACTGCTGCTGCTCCGAGGAGGCACGGCCACAGGACTGCCGTGCTCTGGCCCTTCAGGTGTCAGAGCACTGGCAGGGAAAGGACACCTGCCCAAATGCTGGTCACAGGGATCAGTTAAGTAACAGCAGAGCATGGAAACATGCTGGCAGTCTAGGTCATCTCAATTCTTCTTCTTGAAGCTGGAATCTCACATCTTACGTGTCCTTTTCATGAGAAGACATGAGGTGTGTGGAGCAGGACCATTTGCTGCAGGCATGGCATCAGTGTCCTGGCCACAGGCACCAGGCAGTGCCACTGGGGATGATGGGTGGCGATGGCCATGTCACACCTGCTCCTGGCTGAGTCCGTGTGCTGCAGGGAGAGCTGGGACACTGGGGGACACGGGCTGGCCTGCCTCCCGCCTGGCTCACCGTGTCTGAACTAACACGCTGTGCTGCCCGAAAAAATCTCTGCCATTTACCCATCTTCTTCAAAGACATCTCAAAATGAAAGGCCTCCACCAGAAATACGGGTTGGCCAAAGGAGAAACAAGAAATTGTTGGTTTGGACAAAAATTCTTCTCATGGAGCTGTGAGAGCACGTGAAGCTCTTTTCCCCCTCCCTGGATCTGAGGGGAGAGGATGCCGATAACCAGGCGCGCTCGTCGAGCTCAGGAGCCGGGCCTGCTGCACCTGCTGCTCCGGCCGGGAGCCGAGGAGGGGCTGGGGAAGGCACTGGGTTCGGGGGAGGGATGAGGGCACGGGGTNAGCGGGTCAGCCCCCGGGCAGCACCGAGGGTCAGCCCCCGGGGCAGCACCGCGGGTCAGCACCGCGGGTCAGCCCCTGGGGCAGCACCGAGGGTCAATACCGCGGGTCAGCCCCCGGGTCAGCACCGCGAGTCAGCGCCCCGGGGCAGCACCGCGGGAGCAGCAGTGGCACGGCCCGGCCGAGCCCCCCAACCCCGGCCCGGCCGGGGCCAGCCCCACCGCCACCTTCCCGCTCTCCCGGGGCGCTTTCGCGTCCCCTCCAGGCACTTTGGGGACTGCGCTGCCCAACCAGCGGGTCCCGGCTACAGCCGGCGGCCCGGCAGCATCCCCCGCACCAACCCCGACTCCCCAGGTTATTTATTGCTTTTTCCATATTGAGAAACGCCAGATGATCCCGCAGATGTAGGGAAGAGGTTATGCAATGTTAGTTCAGTGTGGCTCTCGGTCGTACCGTTCCTCACGGTTTTGCATAGGAAGAAACTCTTCTCGTTATTTACACAGAGAGGCTGGAGAAGGTGACTCTCAGAGGGACTGCTACACGTGCATCGAACAATAACAAAACCTCGCGGCTACTGAAAACAGAAGGGGCTTCCTATGGATTTTGGACAGTGCTGATCTGAACCTAAAACACTTGGCTAACGTTCANCGAGGGATGCCCTTACCTGCAGGGAGAGGTGGTTGGTCAGCTCGGGCAGCAGCAGCGGGAACTCCTTGAGGTCGATGCCGCCGCCTTCCCGCTCTCCCGGGGCGCTTTCGCCTCCCCTCAAGGCACTTTGGGGACTGCGCTGCCCAACCAGCGGGTCCCGGCTACAGCCGGCGGCCCGGCAGCATCCCCCGCACCAACCCCGACTCCCCAGGTTATTTATTGCTTTTTCCATATTGAGAAACGCCAGATGATCCCGCAGATGTAGGGAAGAGGTTATGCAATGTTAGTTCAGTGTGGCTCTCGGTCGTACCGTTCCTCACGGTTTTGCATAGGAAGAAACTCTTCTCGTTATTTACACAGAGAGGCTGGAGAAGGTGACTCTCAGAGGGACTGCTACACGTGCATCGAACAATAACAAAACCTCGCGGCTACTGAAAACAGAAGGGGCTTCCTATGGATTTTGGACAGTGCTGATCTGAACCTAAAACACTTGGCTAACGTTCAGCTTTTATCTTTCTGGCAGCAGGTTAAAATAATCCAAACAGAAGTTGAGTATCTACTGGAGCAGCCAGCTGGCCCTAACCCAGCCCCTCGGTCCCACTGTCTGCCCTTCTCAGATTTCATACATAAAGGTTTGCACTCAGGGTCGGTTATGGCTTGTTGTTTATCCTCTCAGCTATTCTTCACAGAAGGATTTGACAGCAATGAGAAAGTCTTAGGCTGATCTTTTAAGGTGAAAAGGCACGATGGATTCATGACCTTATGAAATAAGTAGTCTCTTCACCTCTGCTAGCCCAGATTCCTTCTTTGCATCAGAAACAAGAACCTCACAGAGCCAGACTGGCAGCTGTCAGAACTGCATGTCTCTACATCCATCCAGAGCTCTTTGCAGCTTTGCACCAGGGGCTCTCACAGAGAGCTTGGGTGCTTGGGAAGCATTGGAGAGATCCTGCTCTCAGTCACAGTCTTGAAAGTCTTAAATAATTTTTCTAAACACTCACTTATATTTGAAGAAATGGGAGCAGGTGGGACTACAGGGTACAGCATCCCAAAACATGGATGCTGGTTTTGCTTTAGTCCTGGTCTTTGCTTCAAACATGCTGGGTTGATGATTTTAAGCATTTATCATTGTGTGCTTGATCCCTCTTCCCCCTGCTCTACTATTTTACGGCTTCCATATCTGTAATAGCTGAATATAATGAAATTCATCTCTTTTATAAAACGTTCCTTGTATGGCAGCTAGATATTAACACTGAGACCAAAACTGGTCGTATGGGTATGCCAACAGTGGATTAGCAAAATCCTTAGTATTTGGTGACCTAATCTCAGAAAATATTTCAGAAATCTTAGAGAAAATCATCTCAGAAAGTATTTCAGATCTCTAAGGAAGTATTTTTCCTCTATAACAGCTCACCCTTATAGATACTTGCAAAAGAAACTATAGAAAAAAACCTTGTATATCCAGGTCTCAATCAGCTCTGCTGTAACAATATCAGCACTGTTCCCATAGCACAGTTACATCGTGGTTGGTCTCAGGCTCTAAAGATTTGCAACATGCTGACTTTTCCACATCTATTGCTGAAAAGATGTTAAAAAAGTAACATGAAATATTCTATCTATTGCACAGTAAGATTTTGAGACAATCTCACCCCCTTATCAATATGCACGTCTGCTACAATGCCTTTGGAGGGAATGCTGCTCAAGCACAGTGAGACACTTTGGATACAGGAACATCTGTATACATCTGGAGTGCAGGCAGTAAAACCAGGCACGATTGTGATTTTCTTTTAGTTCAAAGAAAGGCTGAAGTAACTCACTCCATTTCAACTCATTCCCATGGGCCTGATTCAAAGCCTTATTAAGAAAGCTTCTAAAGGAGTAGCTCAAAACCCACTAGAAAGGGTCAGTCCTCTTCCCTTGCTGTAGGTGGGCTTTGGATCAGGTCCTGCCACCCAAAGACTGAAGTGACACTGAAACCAGCTCAGGGGTGTCTGTGGCTGTATATTTCTGAGTCCAGACACAGCTGATACCTGCACTTTGGTGCCTCACAGCACGAGAGTGCTACAAATGGCACAGTCTCAAGAGGTAAACTGAAGTTTCAGGAGTTAGTGAATGCTTCTTAGGGATTACAGTTCCCCCAATAAACAACAGAATCACTTTCAAAATATCTCATGTCTGTTACCTATTATTCTCCAAACACATTCTCACGGGACACACACACACACACAGATGGGAAAAACATCCACTGAAGGAGAGGATTCTCTTTCAAAATCAACAGGTTAACTGAGTTTGTTACACTGAGTATCCTTGCTAAAAGCTGCAGCTGAAAGGCAGGCTGCTGCTGCAGGTTGTCTGACAAGCCAGCTTTAAAAAACATAGAAAAACTCACCTTTGCTGTCAGAAATCAGATGAATGGAGAAGAACATTTCTCTTGCCCCCACAGGCTCTTTCAGCTCATGCCATGTCAGTAACATGCACTGAGCTCAGAGCAAGTCTCCCCTTTCCAAGCCAGATCCTTTCCAGATGTGAGCAGCAGAACTGGAGAGAGTAACAGGCAACCCTCTACCAGTGAGAGCTTCCTGCACTTCCCAACGAAATCAGAGAGGAATTTTCCAAAGTCACCATATGGGAAAATGTAAGTAGGAAAGAGGAAGCAGCAACGGCCTGAATATAAAGACTTGGGAAATAAACAATCTCCCATTACTTTTGTCAACACAGTTTGCAAGATCCGTGAGCGAAGCCAAAAGCCAGCATGCAGGAATTGGCAGAAGGGAAGCAGACGGTGTGTGTGCTTCTGCACTGCACTGCAGGACACTGGAGCTGCACTGTTACTGCATCTTTGAGCTTAGCTGCATTCAACCCAAATCTGAGTCCCAGGTGGGAATGTTCTCCCATTCTCTGAGGGTCTGGTTCAAATTAGCTAGGAGCAGACAGATCAGCAGTTTTGCCTGCATTTTATCTCCCTCCCCTTTAACTCTCCCTCCTTTTCAACACATCAACTGATCTTCGGGGACCAGGGATCCATAGGCTGAAGCTACAATTTTCTTAGAGGCGAAGTCCCCAAACTTGCTGTAACACCCCATCCATTCAATCTCTTTTCTATCTTCTGTACCCCAAATTAGCAGCACTAACATCAGAACCTTCCAGCACACACACACACACACACACACAGACATTCAGCCCAGAAGCCTCACATTTCTTATTTGGTGAAAAGAACAGGAACATACAGTTGCTAACAGTATGCTCCAAGTGCAGCAATACTCCCAAGAAAGCAACACAGCTTTTTGTCCCTGACAGCAGTTACTATAGGAAATACAAAGCCCCCTGTTTTGTGAGTGCCCCGCAGTGCTCCATACAGTACCTCCACAAAACCTGCAGAAGATCTGTCCTCACCAACAACACGACCTTCTTGCTGAATTCCGAAGAAGGGACACTGATTCTTTCCTCTCCACTCCAGCTGAACTGAAGTCTAAAGCAATTAAGTTATTTCCTCCCTCTCTTCATCCAGGCTTATATCAACTGGAACTGATCCCCCTGTGTGCCACGTGGAAGTTTCAAAAGTTAGAGTGGGAAGTGTGTTTTTACTGAAACAAAAATAAAAACAAAACAAAGCTGGCTGCTTTTTCCTAGTGACTCAGAGATCCAGGACACATTTGCCTGCTACCCTTTCTGTATTACAGTACCCTGAGTCCATACAACAAAATGTGCACAATTTTTTCAGGGAGGAGGAGTAGGGGGATTACCTCACTCACTATTGATGCCAGAGCAGCCCATGAGGGAGAGGAAGTGACCAGCATTCACCCTTCCCCAAAAGTGCATTTTTATCTGTGTTTTTCCTGTAGAAGTATAGTAATTGGCTGTCAGGTAGCATCTAGAGGAAGTACAGGGCATCATAAAAAGGGGGCATTGTGCCTCCTTTAGTGGAGAAACAGAGGCACACAAGAGTCAGACACCAGATATCCCATGTGCAAAGGTAACACACCCTTACACCATGCTCCAAATCACTTGTACAGGCTTTTTTTTTTTCCTCCAAGCTTTCACTTCTTTCACATCTTATCTCCTACATCAACCTATCCCAGACTCAAAATCTCCCTTCTCCAGGCCCAGTGCTGCATTTCCCTCATCCACACAAATTCCCAGGAAAACCAGAGCTGGAGTCAAATCTATGGAAAGGTGTTATGACACACCAGTAAGCCAAAGGCTATGCCCTGCTGTGGTACATGGACTCAGCAGCCACTGTTTCTGTTCACTGCAGCTTTCTGGAGCTTTCAGAGCAAAGAATTTCCACTGCAAGACTCACAGCACAGAATTAGCTGCAGGAAACATTTCCAGTCAAACTTGAGTCTTCCTACTCTTGCATGTCCCCTGCTGCTGGGCCTGAGTGGTGGCTGCAGCCTGCATGAAGAAACATTTCCAGGTTTAAAAACTGAAGCTGAAGACTCAGACTTAAACTTTGGTCTGATTATTTCTTCAGCTCACACAGATGGCAGAGAACCAGGTCCTTGGGCAACCAGCTGCTGGGGCAGCTGTGACAGACAGTGTGTGCCACAAGAGTGCTTTGCCACAGGCCTGGCACACAGCACCCTGTGCAGGACACAACCTTCTGCACTGCCCAGCAGTAAAAAGCCCCTGTGCTGGTCAAGGACAGCCTTGGCTACCTTGGGCTGTCAGATTTCAAAGAAACCCTTGCAGACCTCAGCATGAAGCCATGTCCAGGGCCAAGCTGCACTATGCAGTATATTCCATGTGAGACCTGCTCGGCTCTGCAACTACTGTCACTGTCCTGAACAGGCTAAATGTAGGTGTGATATGATAAATAACAGACACGCCAGTCAATGTGATATGATAAATAACAGACAAGCCAGTCAAACAGCAACATGGCAGAGAACAAAAGGTATAAGCAGGTCTACTGAAGCATGAGCTCCAAGAACAGTGGCTCTCCAGCCATCAGCTCACTCGTGATCTGCATGAAGTGAGGCACGAGGCATTCTGAAGGTTTAAGTTTTAGTTGTATCTTAAAAGGTAACAAAACATTCTTAACTCTCACCTTTATTTATCTGATTAAGACTCTACAGAAATATTGGCATTCCTGAAGTGCTCACTGCTATGTGCTGATATCGTGCCTTTATATGAAAGGAGAGAAAAAAAAAATCATTAAAATTCCTCTAAGTAACTTGCAGTCATTTTGCTTCAAAACATGAATAATCAAACCACAAGGAATAAAAGGGGGTTTTGTCTCCAAAGCAGGAAGGGAAGTATTTTTCAAACCTAAGAATTCACAACAGTGCCTGGCCATGAGCCTATTGGCATCTGTGACTTGATCCCAATGAACTCTGAGATGTCTGTTCTCCCAGAGGACATATACTGTTAAAAAAAAAAAAAAATCCATGACTGCTTTTAATCTACCTGAAATATGGGATACAGACACAGCATATTTTGTACTTGTTTTATACTATCCATGTTCCTTTTCGCCTGCTGCAGCATTATTAGGATGTTTCTGTTCCTGTATCACGGCATATAACTAACATTTCCCAGAAAACCCACCCAGGGCCATACAAAGCCATCTGCTTTCAAGTTAGCAATGAATTCTTCTTACAGATACAGGGTACAGAGCAGCTCTCACTGTCACTCCAACAAATTACACTGCTGTTTATTTAAGTAATAAAGGCATTTGTTCCAAACAGTTGGGGCTTTTTCCAGCATTTGTTCTCCACATGTGGTTTGCTTCCTCAAGTGTTGATTTTTCATAGTTAAGAGACTTTTCCCTGCCTTTTATCCACCAGGCTAATTGCATTCTTACCCTTTTCTGCTTAACGAGAGCTGACTGCAGTGCTCTCAGTGCTCTGCAGAACAGGAAGCGATGGATTTCCTGTTCCAAGGAGGTAAGAGTTGAATCTGACCTCAGATGAATTGGACATATGGGAAATGGACAAAACCAGCCTTGACTGTCTGTAGGTTTTCCTATCTTGAGAGGGAAGATGTAGTCAAGGCCCTTTATCCCATCCTCCTGCATCTTGAAATGGTCTTTTGCCCCAAAAACCAGCTCTTTAACCCAGCTGCCACGAACTGTGCTCAGCTGTTCACGGCCTCCTCACTGTGCTGCTTTGCAGAGAGATCCCACTCTGCCCTGTAGCAGGACTTGCTGCACGCAGACAAAGCCTCCCTGATGCCACCTGCCAGGCTGGGGCACACATATGCATTTTCAAAATAAGTGTATGGTTCTGCACTGAACCTATTTCTGATTAGGCAAAGCAGCAGAGCTGAAAACACAAAACCCAAGTAAAAGTTTGAAACTAAAAGCTGTGCTCCAAAACCAAAGCATTCACCCTAATTCCTGCAAGCCAGATCGGCTGAGTCAGGTATCAGCTCTGCTCACTGGCTCCAGCTCTGACAAATCATTTGCTTCTCTTGCTTTTTTTGTTTCAGTGAAAATTCCAATATGCAAGAATTACATGTATTTTGCAAAAGAAAATAAAGGTAAGAGAAACCTGCCAACCTGATAACACCTCTGGCTGGCACATTTATTAGAGCTGGGAAAAAACCCCAAACCAAGAGCTGGCAAGGGGTACTCACTAGAGGCCAAGAAGGAAGAACAACCCTCCCAAGTATTTTAATGTCTAAAGCTGAGATTTCCCCTCATGTGAGCTGGGAGTCTGAGAACACCAAACCCTCTGCCTAGCAGATTACAATTTATTTTATTCCTTTACACAAGGCCTTTGAAACCAAAATTAAAGCACTGCTATGTTCAGTGACTGCACACCTTTTGGTACCTCTGTCTTCCTTTCTAATTCTGCCCCCAAGGAATCCAGTTAACACAACTGCAGTAACACATAAACTTCATCAAAAACACTGATCTAAAGCTACAAGGGATTTTAGCTGGAGAAGAGGAACTTAATGCTGCTTGGTCAACAGAGCATTAGAGAGTGAGAAAGAAAACTTCTGTAGCAAGGTTTCTAAAATGGTACAGGCTTAAGTAATGCTTGGAGTTATGCAAAAAATGAGTAACAGAACTTAATAATGTCCAAAACTGCTTTGTACCACAGAGCTTTTCCTCGTGAGAGTAAATTAATTCTATCCACTGTAACATTTATTTATTCAAAGTTGTCATATTCTAAGACTGCAGAATGTTCACAGAGGATTTGGGATTTCTAGAAAAGACACGCCCCCCCNATCAGAGGAAGTGTTACATGTAAAAATTACTCAGCAAGTTATAACACAAAGAAGGTGCTGGAAGTGAAAAAGTAATACAAGACAGATGTCTAAATAAGACATCAGCAGGTAGGTGGGGTAAATACACGACTTTGTCCTTAATTCCATCTCCTTAAATCCTGCAGGAGAAACGCAAGCCTGACCAGTTCTAGCTGCAAGCTGTGCTAACCTCTGCACTGCTCCCTCTACCTACTGCTGATGGGAACTGAAGGTTTAATCTGGGATTTCTGTGTTGTAACGACATCGTATCTGCAGCTGCTCAAGCCTGAAAGCCCCGGGCCTGTGCAAACCCGGATTTCTCTGAGGGTCAGGGCCTCAGCCTTGGATATTATTTCTCTTGGTAGCAAACAAACTCCAAAGTTATCTTTCCAATTTTTATTCCCTTCATATTTCTGCACAACTTTTCCCCCTTAAAAATCTTAATCTCACTCTGCAGTTGAGCACACCTTACTTGAACTACTATTGGGATGGACTACTATTATCTATGTTACCTTGTTTACACTTCAAAACTCATTTGCTGCTTTAATTAAACAGAGGCCAAAAGTATGTTTTATCTGTGCTCAACGTTCTTGAAAAAGGCATGTTTTTCGATTGCATAACAGACATCTACTCAGAGTTCTTCTGGTAGTATCAGTAATTCAAGAGGAGGAACAAATTGTTTTCTGTACAGAATTACTGCTGCAATCCTGTAATTCCCCTTTGTTTTAACCCACAAGCCAAATGGCAAGAACTTAGGAAAAAGCAGTGGATACAATAGCAAGTGTTATTTTACAGAGAGTTAAACACTGCTTTCATTTGAGAGATATGACTCCTATCTATTCCAGTCCTTTAGATAAGTCAATAAACAATACACAGGAGGAAACCTGATTCATATGACCAGATTGTACTTTAAAAAGTTTACAGTGGAGCAATGCCATATTTGTCCTAATTAACAGAAAACTAATGCCTTGGAAAAGGTGATGAACAGTGGGGTCACAAATGTTGATTCATCCAGATATTAAAGACCAGGGCAGAACACTGAGTGCCTGGGCAGTAAAACACAGCTGGAAATCAGTACAAATGAACTGATGCATATGGAACAATAATTTAAAATATTTCAGTTTCACAGTGCAGAAATAAGCACTGAGTTTGTATGAAAGAAATGAGCCCCCGGTTTTAAGAGATCTAAGAAAATGCCATCTCAAAACTAAGAGTGGAGTCGGAAAAGCAACTGGGGAAAGAAAAATACAGGCAGAAAATGCTCTTGTATCTTGAAAACTTTTTTAACAGGACAATGGGAAGGCAGCATCCAGGAAGGATGCCTAGATGGACAGATGGTTACAAGGGTCTCTCTCCACGTGACACAGTTAAATAGAAGCTGTGAAATCTGAAGCTGACAGGGCAAGACTGTGAACACCAGGAGTGCTCTGAAGGTGTTCACTGTTCTTCAAGTACAAAACAAAGCCCCCCAAAAAAGCCCCCAAAAAGAAAAAAAAGCCCTCAAAAACCAAAGAGGTATAAAACTGCAATGCATAGGATAGAAAGGATTAAGTTTAGTCCTATATGAGGTGTAGGTACAGAAACTCATGATCCATGCTAAAAAAGCTGTCCAAGGATTCCAAAAGGGACTGGACAAACTCATGGAAGACAATCCAGACATAACCACTTCTGGCTGAAATTTGTGAGCTGGGAAAAAAAATGACAACCAGTGGCAGTTAAGGAAGTAGTCTGAGTAAACAGATAATTGGGGCATCTTCATATTCCTTCCAAGGTATCAACAGTGAGAAAATCCAGTGGGATAAAGATTTTTGGTGTGATGCAGTGGAGCCATTCATACTGCTCAGCAATCTGTCACCATTCACAATAGGAAGCAGAATGACTAGCTTGAATTTGTTCATTTTTGTTATTACTTTAAACCAGAGAAGTGAAAGTTTCAGTGTAAGTTCCTCAGCCATAGCCCACGTATGTGAGGATGAGAGATGTATCTGCTGGACTGAGATGAAGTTCATGGACTACCTAGTGACAATGCCCGAGGAGGAAAAAGGAGATGTATGCAGGTGCCCTTTGTGACAACCTGAATAAAACACTCAGTTCAGTACATTAACAAAAAATCCATGTTCATAAATCTGAGCAAGAGACACACAGAAGAACAGGAAAAGTATATTTAATTTTCTATTAAATTTCCAACCAGAATACATTTTCCCAAAACAGAACTTAAAGCTTTTACATTACTGACAAGAATTTCATCATGATCAACACCAGATTTTACCAGGAGAAAACAGGTAACATATTGGTTGTGCTCCCTCTCTGGTCTCCTGGCAAATCTAATCTGTTTTCGAGGTGAAGTATTATCAAATCCTGTGAACCTCAAAGCAACATTCTAGTTCCTGCTTACTTCTGGATACTTTATTTATCTTTTAATTCCAAAGTAGTAATAAGAAAAGTACTTTATAGCAAATTCCTAAAACCTATTCTAAAAAAATGTTGTTAGAGTGCCCCTTTACAAGACCATTTTAATGTAAGCAGCAGCAAATTTTAGAATGGAAGTCTGAAAGTATTTGTATGACCTGCTATTACAGCCTTTAAAAAATGCAACTCATTTCATTGATATGCCAAACTATTTATAACTTTCCTCTCTTCCTTCCCAACTACCCTCAACAACAGTAAGCAGCCTAATTCAGCTCTAATTTTTACAAAGTTGTCCGTATGGATTAGAACAAAAACTGTCACAAAGCCCCACCACGTATCATTTGTGTTAGTGCCTCAAGCTTAGCCATAGAGAAACTGATGGAAATTGTTAAGAGAATTAAGGTCTCTAACCACAGAATTTAGGTGAGAGAGGTCCAATCAAACCCAGCCTGTGCCATATTATTGATAATGTCTAGTTTCATTCTACTTTTTTGTCAAGAATATCAAGTACTGACTATTTACTCTACTGAGCTCAAAGTTTAGCTTTGCCTGGCTGAAGCTGTAGATTCTGAAGTTTCATTGCCATGCCCATGTTCCCAGAAATCTTCAATTTGCCTTGAAAGAATGCCTGAAAAGAAAGAAAGATTCTGTGAAAAGCAATACAACATATCCCAAATGCACCCCTCCAGATAGTTATGGGTTATTACGGATGAGCAGTTTGGTAATTCCAACAGTTCTGGCACACACCTCACATCCAGCAACAAATGCATTGTCTGGCTGTAAAACAGCCAAACTGAGGAAGTTGTATTCTTATTTTATTTGTGATACCAGAGGGAATAAACTTGCTTGTTTCTTGGATTATCACAGCCATGGATGTGTACCTGGAGCAGGCAGAACACCCCATGTTTTGGTGGTGACTGTTCATAGCACACAAACTGATTATTTCAACTGCAAACAATAAAGCCACAGTGACAGTAGGTGCCATAACTGATTTCTTAGCTCAAATCCTCCTCAGCCTTAACTGGCTTTGTTCCTGATCAGTTCAGTTTTACATATCTCGTTTGTGAAGCAGACATGCAGAAAATTTGGATTTTTTCCTCCAGACCTTGTAAAAAGATGAACTGCATGCACCAAAATATCCAAACTGTAGGTGTAAAGCTGGAGTTGCTTCTGAATTTTCTACATGTATATTACAACATTTCTATAATGTGTTTTGTCTTCAAACTCCTCCTAGACACATTTCAGTTTGCAAAAATTTACCCCATGATCAACAGACCAAAATCTTGAAACAGTTACCCAGAGCATTTCAAATTTGGAAGCACAGCACAGCAACTTGAAATTAACTTAAACATCTGGTTTACTTGTACACTGTGACTGCTTTTGGCACACAGAGGAATAAAAAAAATTCAACCAACCAACCAAAAAAAACCCCAACGCCCCCCCGCCCCAATAAATAATCACAGGCATTCAGTGGGTGCTCACCTCAATTTCTGCTTTTCAGCATCAAGATGACTCCTTACACTAATGTCAGCTATGACAGTAAAGCCCTCCAAAGAGAGGCCCACATTCCCCGTTCTTATGGCATGTTGCAAAAACTGGACTGCCCCTCTTCTCTGCAAACCAAGCACTATTACATCTCCTCTGGGATATCACACAGGATACACTCCTGCAGGATGTCTGAGATACATCCCTGTCCTTGATGAATCTCACTTTGGCTGATTCGTTCGGAGAACACCAAGAATTGCCATTTTTCAGATCAGCCACGGCAGTTTTGGATGAAAACATTCAAATTATTTCAACTTAAACACATTCAAACCAAACCAATCAGTCCCCTGATCATCATCTTTGCCATACTCACTGTCTGAGGGTTCATTTTGCCAGTCATGAGTGCCAACAGATCAGTGTCAGCCATCGTGATTGTACAATCTGCCTTCTTATCTGCAAGATAGGAGTTGAACAAAGATTCAAACTGAGAAATTAAACAGTTATAGGAGCTACAGCTACATGGAGCATCCCTTCATCCCACAGGTCAGCAAGTGGTACCTGAAGTATGTACAAGTAAGAGCCATCATAGAAATATCAGCCAGAGGCCACCCAAAGCCAACAGGCAGCTGGGCCACCTTGTAGCACAGAGCACCCCAATACTGAAGACAGATGGACCTTCCTGAAAGGCTAAGCAAATTCATTCCTTGAAAATAAATAATAATCTACTTGTAACCAAACAGAATGCTCATTGCAAGCACTGATAATCATCTTCCAGTTTTGTCAAGCTTATATTTGCTAGTATGAAGATCAGCTTGGCATGGATGAGTTTTCCCCTGTGACACTCTCTGAAGATATTCATTACTGACATTTCAGGCATTTCCTGCCCTCTCCTTCCATGGGAACAACATGTGCACTCTAAAAGCACTCATTTGAATTAATTCAAATACAGAAGTTTCTAGGATCTGCTTACTAGAAATAAGCTGGAAAGTTATTTTAATAAGCTCTGATATAAATACTGATGTGTGTACCAAAGGGCTAAAACCTGCACACATCTTTTCCTACACTCATCTTATCATTAAATTGAAATATTTGATAAATTGTTGCCCATGCAACAGAAGACTGTGGTTTTCTTTTTGTAGTAACTTAGAACAATGAATTTCTGAATCAAATCCCCTGTCATGTTTTTAATTAAAAGGTTTGTGGATATATGAGATTCTGAGGACTGACTCTTGTCTTTGTTTTTTTTTATTTTCATTACTAGGGTGTGTGACTTCTGATTTGAGACAAGACATTTTCATGGCAAGGGTGCAAATCCTGTGTTTTCAATATTTTTATGGGGTTCCTCAACACCACCCAGTCTGTATCTTATTTCTGCCTTTTTGAAAACGGAACTTGAAGTTTATGTCAGCTGGTACAGCACTGAAACCAGTCAAGTTTTGCTGCTTAACTACCTGCAGAGGAGAAGTAACTTGACAAGGCAGACCAGTTTACTGCTTACCAGTGTCTCCAACAAAGCAACTGAAGAAACAGCTACAAATTACATTTTTGGCCAAAATTTTAAGAGGTGAGAACAAAAAAATCCCAGAAGTTTGATTTTCACTTTTTTTTTCATTCTGATTCCTGTGAAACCATTTGACAGATCTGCCTGTGGCCTCTAAAATACACAATTATCTCTAGACAGATTCAGAGTAGAAGAGATGTTTAGTTCTTGGTCTGAAACACCATAGATTAAGAGTGTCAATAATAAGAAAAGTTTTAAATTAAGATAGCTCTACATCATTTTTGCTCAAGGTCACTCCAGCTTGAACAGAATACAAGTCTATATTCATTAGTTTTATGTGTGCTCGGCAATGACAATAAAAGAGCACTGACCTGAATTAACTGCCACAGAGCCTTTACCATTTTTCACATCTACTACCCAAGTTGCTTCTTTCCCACCAGGACCATCTTTTATTTTGAAGGCAAAGATTCCACCAATTTTCTTGACAAATTGCTCTCCTTCCTGTAATGACCATGGAATGAGAAAGTTAGTCATTTATTTAAACATAAGTTTCAGATAGTCTGAATTCAACAGAAGTAATTAAAAATCTCCACCATTCCTACTAATATAAAAATATCTATTCCCCCATTAGGCATCATTTAAACAGCCATCAAAAAAATCTAAACAGACAAAAAACTCTAACTAGGACTGACTATCTATACTGAAATCTATTAAACTAAGAAAAAATACCACTATCCTAATAGCTTTGTCCTGATATAAGTTTGACAAAATGGGATTTCTTCTAATCACACTTACAAAGCAAGCACCTAACACCAAACACAAAGTTTCCTTGGTTAGTTAGCAAGCTCCTCACATACAACCTAAGCTTGCCTCCACTGAAATATCCTAATGCAGGTAGGAACTATCTGGAAAAAAAGTAATTTAAAATCATGTCACAGTGTAGAAAGTTTTCTGTCAAAATCCAAATCTGTAACATTTGTTTCAATGAGCAGTGCTGAAGAAGTGATGGATGCCAATACATCCCATCAGGTTTCACACACATTCTGTTATGAATTAAAATCCTGTTGTAGGTAAAACAAGCAGTCAGGTACCTCTTGGAGCTTCTTTTCAATCTCTTTGAAGACCAGATGTGACTTAAATCCATCAACAGCTGCACTGACAGGCACAGCTGCAATACGGCCGTTGCTGAAATGAAAAACCCACTAATTTAAATTTAACTTCAAATCACATTTTCAACATCTTCAAATGATCATTAATAGGCCTAACACCAGCAAGAAACATTTTAGCAATACAGAGCAACTCTGGTATCAAAGTGAAGCTTGGTCTCTTGATAGCTTGAATTACAATCACTCCAGGTATCTGGGTGTTCTGTGTGTATGAACTGAAGATTAATTTTATGATGAAAGTAAATCATTATTTTTATTCCTGATACTCTGGAGCAATCATCCTGCATGGCCTGATAACAGCATGGAACCCAGTTCTTCTTTTCTGCAGGGGCACACAGAGCCAAAGTACAGAGAAATGTCCAAAGAAATGGCAATTCAAGCAGCAGGAGGAATAAATTTACAGCTCTTACCATCCCTTGGCAGCAGAGTCCAAAACTGTGGTCAGATTTGATACTGCTAAAGTGACAGAACTGCTCAGGAAATGTTGCTGGAGCTCACTGGGGTGGTATTGACACTGCCCTACAGGTGTGTGACAGGGCAGCAGGAGTGGGCACTGTTGTCTGAAGGAAACACCTTCATCTTGCTAAGAAACCAAGGCTGCACTAACAGGATGCAAAACTGTAACATTAAGAAAAAGCCACCAAACAAAAAGCAGAACTGTTTCAAAAACTAATGCAAAATGGATCAAGTCCTGCTGCCCTGATGCACATTCTTACCAGCTATTACTAAAGCCACAGGCTTGATCTGGAACCAGTGGTTAATTGTATGTACACTGCTGTAGGAAACTGGTGCGAAGGATCTACATAAATATGGAGTTTCACCACCTTTCCCTTAATTACACAATGCACATCACAATTCAGTTACGTAAGGGGTGTCTGAGCACATCAGTCACCCTGTTCCATTCCAAAGTCTGACATGCATTAGTGCAACTCTGTACATCAGGGATCTCCCACACAGAGCCTCTGGGAGAACTAAAGGGTTTTAAGCTTCTCTCGTGTAAGATGAAATGAGTATTGCTAAGATTTCTCTGGGTTGAGTTGTACTTAAGAAAGTATTTTAAAAATTCTGAACACCAGTGAAGGTGAAATGAACTACAGTAAATTAGACTTAAGTTTCCTCAGGAGAAATATTATCTGTACATGAAAAGCTCTCCCTGACAGGAAGGACTACTTCTAGCAGCACCTCAAGGCTGATGATATAAAAACAGCAACAGTTTCTCTGTTCCATAAGGTGACAGTATTTTTAAAGACAAAGCTCAAAGCAATAGAAAAAAGTGCACTCCCTGTAACAGTCTTTTCCCCTCAGATTTAAAACTGTACCAACACCCACTGACAAGTTTTGTGAGCATGTTTGAAGAGAATCCATGAGAAGACATAATTTTCCTCTATCTTTTTTCTCATATGGTACAACTTCTTATGGATTACAAAAGAGACAGAATTATCACTCCTGACACTACAAAAAGTCACTGCTGCAGCCCTTCAAAGTTCAGTGGCTTCTCTCATCACCTCTTCCACAGATTATATTGTCACCCCCCAGGAACTGCACAGGTTTAGCTGACACAGATGTTAGAAATATGAACTGGGAGGGAGGGGTATGTTTCTTTCTGAAAGGTCAGTGTATGATAAATTGTGCTGTTCACAGGTTTTCAGAGAAAACAAAGTCCTGGCATTGAGCTTTAAAAGCCATAATGCCCACAATAAGCAGGTCAATCTTTCTAAGGAAAGCTGAAAGTGAAAATGTGAAGGGAACTGTATGGTAAAACTCTGCCCTGAAATACCAGTATAACACGAATCTTAAGTGTTTTCTCTCAATTCCTGTCCATTCCAGCACAGAACCACAGCAGAGTGCACACAGCTTCACAGCAGTGTTCTCCTCTCACTCTGAAATAGGCTACAATTGCAAGTGCAAACTCTGTAGCCAGGACTGGGCAAGTAAAACACCTGAATTGTAAGGAATTACAGTATCACATGAAACAGGGCTAAAAGCACTCCTTCGTAGAGCTAAACTAGTAACAATTTTAGCAGTGAAAGCAGTGGTTTCTCTGCTTCCATCGATGTCCTGCTGCTTTTGGCAGATCGCTAGTTTCAATTAATTAATTTCAGTGCGGCCTGTTTTGTTCTTGGAATGGCTTTTGTTTGGTGACTTTTTTCCTCTGAACATTACTGTTCCTTACAGACAATCACACGAGCCATTTTTACAAGCCACTTTGAGCTTTTCGATAACTCTCAGTGCACAATGTGACACGACAGCGTGTGAGTTACAGCCTCAGCACAGACCTGCAGTGCTGTAGGTACACAGGAGTTACAAGTGCTGGGTGTTTTAGTTTACAGCGCAATCTCTTCCTTGCGCAGAGGCAGCAATAACTCTAAAATACCTAAGTTTGGAGGGCGCAGGAAGCAGAACAGCCAGGCTCAGGCAGCAGTGCTGGCTGTGTGCTGCGTGCAGCCCCAGCTGAGCGCTCCGGAAGGCCTGGCGGTGCAGCCCGCGGACCGCCCCGTGCCGGTGAGCCCCCGGTGTGTCAGCCCGGCTCACCTGCGCTCCCGGGGGAAGCCCATCCTGAAGAGCGTCACGACCACGGCCCCGCCGAGCCCCAGGTTGTGCTGCAGCGCGACCTTCGCCCCCGGCACCTGCCGCCGCCCGGCCAGGCCGCGCAGCTGCCAGCAGAGCTCCGCGCACTGCGCCAGCCCTGAAACATCGAGCGCAGAGCGCGCCGTCAGAGAACGGCCGCCAGCGGGGCCCCCCCCNCCCCCCCGGGACGCACCGAGGGAGCACGGGAATGGGATTTGAGAAATTTCTAGGGATCAGAGCTGCCAGGAATGAACTGTATTTCCTTGGGAAACCCAAAGGAAGGGGAACTCGTTTTCTTCGCAACCTTGACACTCTGATTATGTTTACCCTCAGTCTCCCCCCACTATTCCATCAGCTTTTCCTGCAGTCAGGGTCCAGTCCCACCGCACCCACAGAATCACAACGTTAATTAGGTTGGAAAAGAGCTCCAAGGTCATCGAATCCAACCTATGACCAAGCACCAAGCTTGTCAACTAGACAGTGGCACTGAGTGCCATGGCCAGTCCTTCCTTCAGCCCTCCACCACCGCTCTGGGCAGCCCATTCCAATGTTTCATCAGCCGTTCTGTGTAGAAATCCCTCTTGATGTCCAACCCAAACCTCCCCTAGCATGGCTTGAGGCTTTGTGCTCTCACCCTGTCTATAGCTGTCTGGGTTCCAACCTTTGTTCAGGAAGCTGTAGAGTGAGGAGGTCCCCCCTGAGCCTCCTTTCCTCCAGGCTGAGCCCCCCCAGCTGCCTCAGCCACTCCTCACAGGATTTGTGCTCCAGACCTTTCCCCAGCTCCATTGCCCTTCTCTGGACATTCCTCACACACTTCTCCTTTCCTGCATCCCTTCCTCTCCCTTCCCCTGGACAACTACACAGGTCTTTGGAGAAGGCAGACAAGGAACCTGCATTTCATGCACCAAATTTTACATGTTGCCAACTGAAACATTACGAAGAGGAGGAGATAAGGAGTTTTAAAATCCCAGTCATAGATGAGAATGAACAGGTTTCATTCACATTCCCTCAGCCTCACAGAGAGTGTGTACTGTGGTGCAGCCTGGCCTGGAGTGCTGTGGATATTTAAGAGGATTTATATGACCCCTGTTTAGCTTATAACTGGCCTCAAGACTGCTTCCAAGGGAAAAGAAGCTGACAGGCTGGAGACTTGTAATTTTCTGCATTTTACTGACTCTTCCTCTATCCCATGGCAATGGAGAAGCAAAAACACCAGTAACTCCTCTACTTTTATCACTGTGGAACTGACAAAAAATAACACAAACCTGGCAGTGCAATACTCTCATCCTGTTATGGATACCCACAGTCTCATTTATCTGGAACCCTTTTTTCCCCAAGTTTCCCAACACTTCCCCCTGCCCCTCACACTAACTGCATATTATATCTCACTGTTACAACTGTTTAGATTAAGATTTGGTGTTTTACATGGTTTCATCTTCTCCAGTTTTCTGACAACTTCTCATTTCCAAATGAGGAAGGCGGATTATCTTCCCAAATCCAAACACATTTTATCCAAGAGCCAACTCATTTAGAAACAAGCACAGTTTAAAGAAAAAAAACCAAAGGAACAAAAAAAAAAAGGGAAACCTGTGTTGCTGGGAAATAGTGACAAAGTGAGCTTCTGCTGTAAACATTGGATAAATATTTTGACATCCAAGACTTAACAAAATTAGCTTCTAGTACAGCTAACAATGGTACAGGCTATTCAGAGGCAGTAAAAATCTCCAAAAGCCGAATTTTAAAGGTTGACATCATATTAGAATAGTTATTCAAATACTATTCAGAAGTTGTACTGTTGAGCAATCATTTAGAAAAGGTTAAGCTGTGTCAACCTGCCCCAACACTTGGGTTATTTGGAAAGGCAAAGACTGAGAAGAAGCTTTGAGGCCCTCACATTTCAAGCTCGAGTGGGAAGCACCTGCCTGCTCAGGAGCTGGATCTCCTATCTAATGGGTGTGATTAAATGAAATGGTTTTGCATACCTGTGGCACCAAGAGGATGTCCCTTGGAAATCAAGCCACCACTGGGATTAATAACCCATTTTCCTCCGTAAGTGTTGTCTCCTCTGTCAATCAGTTCACATGCTCTTCCTAGGAAACAGTATTTAAGTAAGAAAAATGTTCTGGTTTTATTTGTGATTTTTCAGTTCTGCAGTAACTTACCAGAGATGCTGTGTGTCAGTCAAACCCCAGGAAATGTTACAGCTCATATTTCATAAAGAGCAGACTGAAATTAGCCAAGCTACATTAATGAGACTTACTTATACCACTGCAGAAAGCATAACATGGAAGAGAAGCGTTTGGTACAAAAGTTGTTTTGTAATTTGCAGTGGAATTGTTTTGTTGGTATATACAGCATTATGATACAATCAGTATAATGAAGCTATTTATATTTTGTTCACAAAACTGCAGTGATAATTATGGTTTTTGTTAGTTGTAATTTGTGACCCCCAGGACTTGGAGGGTGAACACCAAGTTTAACACAAGCCCTTGCCACAAAGGCAACTAATGGTACCTTGGGCTGTACATTAAGAAAGTAAATAAAACCACTCAGAAGATTTAATACTTAGAATTATTTAGCATTCCAGACTACTGGCAGTTCTCCCTTTAAACCAGGTTCTTACTCATTTATTCTTGTACCAGCTTCTTCAGCCTACATTATTGACATTGAAGTCTAAAAAAGATCTGTCATGGTTCCATGGTGCCATTAAATGAGAATAGTCTTGCACATCTAAACCCACAGTAGTTTATGCCAGTTCATTAATCTTTATGCCTAATTAGTCTATCATTTCAAGATAAGTTTTCAGACTGACTAAGGATTGTGAGAANCCAAGGTAAGTTTCATATACTATTAAGGCCAGACTGACTAAGGATTGTGAGAACTGCACTACTAAATTACCATGCACAAGACTACTTATTCAAATAGACAAGTACCACCAGGATTATTCTGCATCAATTAAAGGAACAAAGCTAAAGAGCTTAATGTACCTGTTTAAACATGTCAAACATTTACCATTTTTGCTGCAGGTACCATAAAAACACAGCAAAAATGACAGTAGAAAGCAAACATTCAAAGGCAAATATCTGCAGACCTACAAACACATCAGAAATCTTCCTGGAGTTCCATGAATGGCTCTGTTTCAGTAAGAAAGCTCAGACCTAATATACCACCTAGTGCCAGAATACGGTATTTTCTCACATTACTTAGAAACAAATTAGAGAAAGATTATATCAGATGATAACCCATGCAAAGCAAGAATATGTTTAGAATTTAAATATATCATGAACTGAAATAGCAGTTCAATGCATTATTTATTTGGAATCAGTCAAAAACCTCTTCAGTAGAAAATTTCAATGGTTTGAGTTACATACACAGAGCTAAACTCCACTGCCATTTAACCTGTTAAATCCTGCAAATTCAGTGACATTAAACTAATCTGGACAGACTGAGCATTGTTGTACAGCTGTCTTTAGATGCACACTGACAACTTGCCAAAACTCTGAGGCAAAGATGTTTCAAAGATCAGTGACTTGCTAAGGCCTTCCACAGGCAATTCTTGTCCCATTTTTATCTTCTTAGAAGGAAATACATAAATGGAAGGAAATCTTGGGGTAGGTAAGAATATAGCCCTGAAAATGGGGCCTAATACTGAGATCACAGGAGTCCTTAATTTGGGTCTTTTTAGTGCTTTCCATTTTAATATAATGATGGTTTCCATTGCTGCTATTACCTTCTGGGCAGAGTCCCAGAGCTTCGTAGGTGATGAACTCATTAACTGAGAAGCAGTCGTGAAGTTCGATCACATCAACATCTGCAGGTTTCAGGCCTGCTATTTCAAAACATTTTTGTGCAGCTTTTTTAGTCATATCATAGCCAACCTGGAAAAAAGAAATTCTCCATTAAAATATCATTACAGAAATAGAGCTCACAGTTTTATTTCTACACTTCATTTTAAATGTGCTTCTATCGATCCTGTCAGTGAAAATAAGCTGTAGGAGATGGTATTCTGATTTATTTTAATGCATCACAAATCAGAGTTTGATATTCATACAATAAAAATTGTCTAGAAAGAAATAATACATTCTAAGGCTTATTGTTGGCATGCAAAACCTTTCTGGGAAATATCCTCTATTTCCTCAACCTTGCTCACAAGCCAAATTGTTCCTTTGCATGACTGACACAACAGCCTTGAAACAAATCCTCAAATTGTCTTGTTACCTTTTTCTATGATCCACTTGATTGTTTTAAGTTTCATCACTATTATAAACAGAAAAATGAAAGACATTTTCTTCTGCTGTTCAAACTGTTTAAAAAGCAGCCTGTAAATAATTTCTTAAAAACTAGGTTTCTGACAGCCTGTTTATAATTTACTTACTGTCATTCCACAGTCATACTCTTTGCTTATTCCATATCTGTCCAAATTAAATCAATTTTATATTCACTACAGAGCATAATACATTTGCTCACTGACATGAAAATGTCTGCAGAATCATAAGGACTTGCAGGTACTAAAAACAAACAGACAAAAACCCCAAACCAAAACCAAACAAAAACCCCTCACAAAACACAACCTAAAATCATAAACAAAAAACCTATGAAAAACCACCCCAATGAGTACCAGGGAATAGAGAATTGTAAACCTACCATCTTCATACAACTTTTGTCTTCAAATGTGCTCGGATAATCAGTAGCCATCACCTGGGCTACAATTTCCACAGCTTTTGGCTGCAACTTATGACTTTTCACAAACTCCTCATTAGCCAAAATTGCAGCTGCAGCACCATTTGATGTTGGACTGATTGAAAGAAAAATAATTATATTATTGTTCTAAATTAGTAATGTCAATCTTCATTAGATGGTTGATCTTCCATAGATTTATCTTTTAATACAAACCAGAAAAAACAACAAACAAAACCCCACTTTCTTTGGCTGATACCACTGAAACTATAAATTCCATCAGTGCTTACTGGACACTTTCAGTAATATTTATACCAGACATTTGAAAATCACAACATTGAAACAGAAATGTATCACTAAGGTTTTTCAATTTAGGAAAAATCAAAGCTTCTACTTGGCTATAAACATATATAAACACATATACACCCTCCAAAGTGCATAGGAAAGGCTGAAGAGAATAATTAACACTTAGCAGTGGATGCACATTAATAAAAGACACAGAATTACATAAGAACCCCAAAGAACAAAACTTATTTCAGCTCACTGTATTACACTGAGAGCAAGTACCTAGTGTTTGGTCATGACAGAGTTTCCACATTTGTTTTATTTATGAAAGGTTTTACTTGAAGCAATCTGTAAATTATAATTTACACACAAACAGGCTTTATTTAAATAGATGTCCTACCATATTTGTCTTAACATCAAGATCTATTTCACAATGCAAAGTCCTCTCCTTACCAACACTGTAAGACAGTCAAGAAATCAAAAATTTTGCGAGAATGCAGAACTTCATCTAATGTGTACTCCTGCTGGAACTGGGAATACCTAAGGAAAACACACAGATGCCATCTCAGACTGAGCAGGAGACACACTAATATCACACTGTGAGGCAGCTAGAGAGCTCTTTTTACAAAGTATAAGACACTGGATAGAGAATTTTTTTTTATCTATTTATAGAATAATTTATTTTCTCATTCCATAATAAAGAACATATGCTGAAAATGCTCTGAACATATTCTAAAAATATTACTTTGTTGTGCATGATTTTTTTTAACAACCAGGGATGTTCACTACCGAGGCAGGGTACACGACTCACGGGTTGTTGGTTGAGTGGCTGTGGTTCTTCCATGCAATTTTTGCAAAGTATTCTGGATTTGTCCCTGAAAAGGGGAAAGAAAGTTGTGTTGAAATACTTTGTTTACTCAAACAGTGCTGACATGGCAGTTTAAATATGGTGTCATGAGAATCTGACCTTTACAAGCATCTTTACAAGAGACACACACTGTTACAAAGGCTTTCCTTAGAACTCACCTGAAGTTTCAAATTAAGATAAAGACTACTAAACATAGCTGAGTTTTAGCTGACAGAAGAACCCAATTGCATATTTAACATTTAAATAAAAATACAGAAAACAAGTGCATTTTATTTGATGTATGATTATGTTACCGAAACGTAAATATTCATTTTCCTATCAGTGCAAAACAGCTGCAGTGAAATATTAGAGTCTAAGTCTAAAATTTTGTCATAAAATAGTCTAAAACCAAGTGCAAATAAAAGATGCACATCAGGCCAGGCTGTTACCTTGGAGCCAATTCCCTTGCCTGGTGAGGGGGTAGCAAACAGCAGTGGCAGCTGCCAAGTACTAGATATTAAATCAAATCACATACCCAACAGCTTTTGCCAAACAGTTCAGCCCCAAGCCCATCTACACATCCTAAGGCACAGGGATAAAATGCAAGAAGTTATGCAACCTTAATGCTACCATTTTTTAAAAACAAAATCCTATTATTTTTACATCACTTCATTAACAGAATACAATGAAAAAATCATTTTAACAGACCGTATTTCTCCATGTGTTCTTTGCCAGCGTTTGCAAACATCTGAGGTGCCACAGGAGCACTTGCTAGGCCGTATTTATTTATCATAATTTCCAAATGTTTGTCCATAGGATTAGTTCTGTCTGCAAACTGAAAACAGAATACAAAGCAAGTCATAATTTCCTTTTCTTTCCAACATCACCACACAAGTGTCATAGATTTCAATCAAATTCGAGGTTTTTCTAATATTTTAACAGTTCCCTGGGCAGTATGTTGCACTTCAGTGACATGTTTAGAAGTATTCGTACTTTTCCAGCTATGACAAGAGAAGAAATAAGCAGAAAATGCTTAACATTATAACCACTGCACTGATTCATGGCAAGGATCACTGCTACATGATTTCTATCACAGTCACTGTTTTCAGCAGAGGACTTTTGGTATTTTTCACCTCACTTAAAATGCTACAGTTAGTACAGTTTCAAGTTATAAAATTAATCCTGTATTAGTATTTTCAATGAAGCTTGGATGAAATACTGTAATGCACGTTAAAAGAGAACTCTTGCTCATTTTTATCACTTGCTAAATTTAACATTTTTTCACCCAAACCTCTTGAATATATTACCAAATTTGGCAGCTCTGTAGTTAAATGACATATGGGCTCTAATATTGCTTGCCTTAAGGCAAAATACAAACAAACCCCCACACACTTCTCCAGTAAAAACAAATAAGAGTCAAGAAGCCCTCAGTTTCTGGGAGAGCGTTAACAGGTCAAGTGAGTAAGCATCAGGCCAGAAGACCCAGATTCTTTCTTTGATTTGCTGTGTTGTTTGAGAAAGATGCTTCAATTACTCAAAGCTTCAGTATTTTATCTGGTACTTTCCTTTTTCCCCATCAACCCCGCCTTTAAAATAATCTTGGCAAAATACAAAAAACATGACACACAAGTTTTGCATGGAATGTTACAGAATTGATTTTTGTAGTATGTCATAGCTGCCATCAGAATCACAAAACTCATTAAAAGATTCTGTGGATCAAAATAATGGTTTCTTTTGTCATTATCTACAGCAACACAATATAGCAACTGGTACTATTGAGAACACATCTCAGAGAATGAGGAAGTGTCTCTCATCTACAAACACAAAACATACCAAGTGTTTCAGACACTTACACCTGAAGCAAGAGATCCTTTTGCCATCCTCTCAAAGCCAAGTGCCAGAACACAGTCTGCCAAACCTTAAAATAAAATTTGTGGCTATTTAAAGCACAATGTGATTATAAATTTCTCTATGTACTAACAACTATTCCATTACAAGGTATGTACACAAGCACCTACCAGCTGCTCTTCCTTCCTCCTTCATTTTTGAAAGAGAGTCAAATTAAGATGGACAAGATATTGATACAAACATATTGATACTTAAGAATGATAGATCACTACAGGATATACTCATCTGCCAGTTCAAAGCATAGTCTGTCAGTGTGCTCTCCCCCCTCTCGTCCAAAAATGTGTTAAACACTTGTATTAACTTCAAGTTAGAAAGAAAAGAAAAAAGCTAAGCTTTTTAGCAGATTCTTCTTTTCATCCTGCAGAATCTAGTGCCTGCAGTACTATAATGCCACTTGTTCTGCACTCCTCCAAACAATGATTCCAAACACTTACCTGGCACTACTGACTAGGTTCATACAGCTTATGACACAGGAAAAGACATGTACATCCACATACAGCATCCTACTGCATCCCAGAAAATCTCTTATGTACACAGAGCAAAACAACTCACCTCCTTCTACAAGCTGTCTGGCCATGAACAAAGCAGTGGATCCAGTGGCACAGTTGTTGTTAACATTAACGATGGGAATGCCAGTCAGACCCAGACCATGGTAGATCGCTCTCTGCCCACAGGTTGAGTCACCTTCAGATAGAAACACAACATTAAATAAGGTACAAATGCACAAAAAGAAACCCTGCCATGTGTGTGCAGTGTTAGCAATTAAACTGTAAACGAACTTCTGAGCTGTCATTCAGTATGGCTCCCAGGTACCCACAGTAAAGAACCTCAGAAGATGAAACTCCTCAGATTTTAAAACCAGGAGTTTGTCCTGTCTCTGTTTCACAGGCTGTGAATCAAAGGGATGAACCTGGACTGGACAGAAGGGTCATAGAGATGTGGCTTGGAAGCTGCTCTGGGTATCACAGCAGACTGACAGTTGCTGTGCAACTTCAGTTGCCACAATACAGTCATTAATAGAGAACCAGAAGGAAAGTAAATTGAAAACTCTCTTTGGAATGAAATAGATTTCCCCAAATAGAAAGCTTATTGATGGCATTCCTCATACTTTATTCATATAGATGTCTGCAACTGTCACAGAAGTCACATCCCAATCAAACAGCATTACTCACCATAAACATAACCCACACACGCCTGCTTCACTGCTGAATAAGGAATCCCAGCATCAACTAAAGCTGCCCGGCCTAAAAAACAGTTTAAAAGTTGGAAAAAAAGCTTAAAATTTAAGGGAAAAAAACCCCAGCTCTCACAACCATAACAAGCAAACCTAGAGTAGTATGTATGATTCCTGCATTCACAAATGAGAGTTGTAGAAATTCCTTATTATATGGTGCAAATGGTTAACATAGCCTTGTACCTCATAAGGACAATTTCATACTCATATGGACAATTTCACAGTATTTTGAGTTCTGAACAAGCTTCTTAATCAGAAAATTTCATTCAGTCAATTCTGTGTTCATGTACTAAGGTTCTTCATCCCAGTGAGAGTATGTTTTGAATAATATAGGTAAGTATTACATTATTTAAGTGCACAATCCAATTTTAAGCTATCCTGCTGACTTCAGGCTGGAAGGGCTGACCTGGACAGGTCAGTTATGGATTTTGTGAAAGTGGTCTGAGTTTTAAATCTGCTTTTTATATGTATTGATTTACTGAACAGTAGTTTTTCCTTCATATGTGTAACAAAAATATTGGCTGTAAGACCTAAAATAAGGATCAGCAATCAAACAAAATGCTTTATTACTAAATTACCTGCTTCCTTAGCCATGTCAGGATAATCAATGCTCTTCTCACTAGGCTTTGAAAACTGGCATGAGAAAAGGAAGAAAAACAAGCCAAGAGTAAATCACAGTGAGATTTAATTGATCTTTTGCTCAAATTGGTATATTTAAAAGCTTTATTTTTAATTTAGAAGTCAGTTTTAAATAATGGAAACAATGCAATTGAATTGACCCAAAAGTACATGCACAAAATCTTTACAATTTCCAAGTGCTGCTGCCAGACCCCACGATGGCCAAAAGGAGAAAATAGTCCAACTTCCTGGGAGCTGAGGGCCATTTTTGGTCAGTGCTAAGGAAGATCCATGACTATGGAGATGGACAATAATCCTGTCCAAACCCTGTGGGTGGGACAGAGAGTAACTGTCATCTTCACCAGTTCATCATAATACATGACATGATATTCACTGAGGCTTTGATAAAACTTCCCTTCTACTTTCTTTTGTTATACTCCTATTTGTAATAAGAAAATGTTTGTTCTTTGTACAGAATTTATCATACCTTACTCCTCACAGTTGGAGTAGAGGTGGCATTTCTATTTTCTTTGCAGTGTGACTCATTAGAGACCGCCACAAGTACGTTTGCATTTTTACATCACTAACAGAAAGTGTCACTGCTAAAAGAAGTCCTCATGCTAACTACTTATAATCCCACAAATTATTTGACGTCCCCTGTGAGTATATAAAAGTTAATTTGCTGCCTCCTGCTTATCTCCCTGACTCCAGTCATTTGCACAACTTAGCTGTACTTTCTGCAGTGCCTCCTTTAGTTAATTTAGACAGAGAAGCTACACAGCAAAGGTCATAAGAAAGAAAACTGTTGGTGAGTTGATCATTGCAGAAGTTTGTAAGAGTGATTGATACTGCTTGGCCTAACAGAGAGGAGAAGAGAGGAGTCGAGCACTGGGGACTCAACTGGTAACTGAGATGACCCACTTCTGAAAATGAGGAGCACTGGGGAACTGACAGTTACACGCCTTTAAGACGTGGACTGTTGTAGTGAGAAAATCTAACAAATTTTAGCAGTCATCACATCATTAACATTAATCAAATAGAAGCAATACAGTCCTAAAAGATTTCACAGTGAAACACTTAAGATGCAATATGGTGTCTGACAGGTTTTACTTGTCCCTTACGTGAGGACATCACAAGTGAGCTCAATAACTTCTGCAACTACATTCTGTGATCCAGTCCAATAAACACGATTACCGGAATTGTCTTTAACCTTTCAAATCCTCCCCTATCACATCGCATGCTGGAGAAATACCCATGCAGCAATAAGACAAAAAGTTATTTAAAAGGTGGTCAGGGGGAGGAGTTTCTGACTACTCTCGTAAATATCAAAATTGTCTTTAGATTCATCTACCAAGACAAAAATGAGTCCTTTAGCTTAGTTCCTCTTTGAAAATTTTAAAATGGTTTAGGTTGGAAAAGACCTTTAAGATCAAGTCCAGCTGTTAACCCAGCACTGCCAAACCCAGCACTAAATCATGCCACTAAGGAAACATCTTCGTGTCTTTTAAGTTCCCCTAGGGATGGTGATTCCACCACTGCCCTGCGCTGCCTGCTCCTGGGTTTGACAACCCTTTCGGTGAAGGAATTTTACTTAATCCAAATTCTAACTTTAAACATGCACTGTGGAAACTTGAGGCCTATTCCTCTTGTCCTATCACTTGTTACTTGGGAGAAGAGCCCCACGCCCACCTGGCTACAACCTGCTCCCAGGGAGCTGTGGAGGAGCTGAGCGGGGCGAACTGTGCGCTCACGACCCAAGGGCCAGGAACAGAAATGCCCCAGGAGAGACCCTGCAGGGCCCCCGCCCTCCCTGAGCCCCCGGACGGGCCCTGGGCCAGCGGCTGCGGGGACACGGGGACACTGTGCCGGCCACAGGGCTGTTGTATCGACCTGTTCCGTGGAGCAGCACGTTCACCTCGCCCGGGGTCCGCCTCCCCCACACACCGAGCGACGGTGAACTTTGCGCGGAGCCGCTGCCGCCCGGGCCGGAACCACACGGCTCTGACAATGCGCTCCTGAGGTGCCACCGCGTCCCGTGAGGGGCTGCAGCCGCACCGGGGCGGGCGCGGGCGGCTCCCGCAGCACCGCTCCCTCAGCGCTGACAGGGGACAGCCGGGGGGCGCCGCCGAGGCCGGCCTCGCGCGGCCCTGTCCCCCCGCGCACACCCGGGTGCCAGGGAGGGCAGCGGTACCTTGGTCATGCCGACGCCCACCACGAACACCCGGCGCTGCATGATGGCGATGGGGCCGAGACAAACTCTCCTCCTGCTGCTGCCGCCGCGTCCCGCGGGCCCTCAGCGACACCGGGGGCAGGGCCAGAGGCTGGGGGCGGGGCCAGCGGCCGGGGAGTGCCACAATCGCCCCGCCCCTTAAAGGCGCAGCGCCCCCCGTGCGACGCCGGCCAGGTTGTGCCTGTCCGTAGCGCAGCCACGGCCAGTCCTACAAACATCCCTGCTTATCCCCCTGAATTCCCCCATCCTGAGGATTATCGGACTTTTTTCCAAAGCGGAGGTGCAATGAAGCTACCCTGTTCTCTTCGGGTCCAGAGAAGGGCAGCGAAGCTGAGGAAGGATCTGGAGCACAAGTCCTGAGCAGCAGCTGAGGGAGCTGAGGGGGCTCAGCCTGCAGAAAAGGAGGCTCAGGGGGGACCTTTCCTCTCTCCACAACTCCCTGACAGGAGGGGGCAGCCAGGTGAGGGTCGGGCTCTGCTCCCAGGGAACAAGGGACAGAATGAGAGAAATGGCCTGAAGTTGCACCAGAGGAGATTTAGGTTGGACATTAGGAAGGATTTTTTTACCGAAAGGTTGATTAGATATTGGAACGGGCTGCTAAGGGAGGTGGTGGAGTCATCGTCCCTGGAGGTGTTTAAGGAAAGACTGGACGTGGCACTCAGTGCCATGGTCTAGGGGGCAAGATGATGATCAGTCATAGGCTGGACTTGATGATCTCAGAGGTCTTTTCCGACTTAATCGATCCTGTGATTCTGTAATTCTTTTCCTCCAGAGATGTCTTCAGGACGGACACTTGATGAGATCATTCTCTTTTTCTGAAATACTGCTTGTTACCTACAGATGGGTTTACAGTGAGAGCTGAACATCTGACCCTTCATCAACTCACGCTTCCAGGTGTCCATCCCCTTCCCTCCCTCTGCCATCTTTGAGGATCTCCACGGCTCGGGCACAATGGAAATCATNCCGGGGCGCGGAGGTGCTGCTGAGCGCGGCCGGCGGCGGTGAGTGCCGGGACTCGGAGCGCGGCTCCGGTTCTGCCAGGTCCTGCAGGAAACACCTCGGCGCCCGGCCTGGAGTGAGCGGGGCCGTGTGTTCCCGGCGCGGCGCTGCCCGAGCAGCGCTGACAGCCCCGCAGAGCCCGGGGCGCTCATTGTTGTTCTGCTTTCAGTTATGCCTTGATACTTATTTTCAAGAACTCTGCTGCCGAATGAATAGCTAGATACTTTTTTTAAAAAGTTACGTGTGCAGCAGAGCTCAACGCAAGTAGTTCTGGTTTGCATACTTTAGATTTTTCTAACAGCAATAACGTACAGGGATAAAGGTAGGACAGGACCTGGGCCTGTGCACGTTTATACATGAGAGCCACGAAGCAGTTTCAGGTTTGGTGCAGATGGCCAATGGATTTACTTTCTGTGTGACTGTTGCAATAGCTTATAAACAGTTATTGCTATTTTGCTAGTTACACAGACATTAAGTAGTTACCAGCTGTGAATTGCCTTTGCCGGTGCCCGCTGCCACCTGTTTCTCCGTCCAATGTGACACATCTCCGGTTCAGCAGCTGGCCACTAACATGGGCACAGGGATAGACAGCGACCTCCCAGCAGGGCAGAAAGACCAAACAAGGCAGGTCCTAGGTACAGCTGTGCACCTACAGCACAGCAACAGCATCTTCCAATGTTAAGGCCTGGGAACTGAGCAGAAGTCCAGCCAAGGAAATGGGAGATGTTTTTTTCTCTCCAAAGCATACAGAAGGCATTGGATAATAATTTACAAATCACATGTGCAAAGGAGAAGTAGGTAGATGTTGTGGTTTTATTTTTCTGCTTGGACTTGGGAACTTTGAGTGGAATCCTTTCTGCTGATGAGCTTATAATGTTGAAATTAAATGAAGCTGCAATTTCAAAATGGTTCTGGAACATGAACTGAGAGTGACCTGTCTGTGCTGTTCTCGTGCAAACAGCAATCCCAAGAGGATGGTTTCCCTCATTAAGGAATGTACTTGAACACAGTAAGACAGTAGAGTAAAAACTAAATTAAGTAACATTCAAAAGAGAAACCTAAGATGGATCATTTGGGTTTTGTTTTGTTGTTTGGGGTTTTTTTCCCATTTCTACAGTGATTCTAAGATATATGTTCTTGGATGTCCTGTTCATTTTCTGAAAGTCTGCTTACTCATAGTCTTCTACAGTGCTACTGTATTTTACAGTTGTTCTGCATAACTGGGTTTTGTAGATGTGGTGTGCCACCTCCACTTTTAAAATAACTGATTGTTTTAGAATATACTTTATATGCATTTTCAGGAAGGAGAAGATGCAGCATATGCAGATGTTATTCCCAGTTGAATTACTGTGTCAGAGAACTAAATGAAGTGTAACTGAAATTGTCTCCTATTACTAAGGTATTGCTGAAATCCTACTGAACCGACCCCACGCGAGAAATTCACTGGGAAAAGTATTTGTAAATGAAGTGAGTATGGGCCTGGCCTTTGAGCGTGTTTAGAACCATGATCAATAACTAACTGCAATGAGAATAGTTGTGGGAAATCTAAAAAAAAACTTATGTCATGTTGAAGGGCAGTGGGAGATGGCATTGGGGCAAGGCAGGTGAACCTGGAGAAAAACAGAATGTAATAGTTACTGCAGTAACCTCAGATGTGGACAGAGATATTTGAGTTATTTAAGTTAGCTAAGTTAATTTATTGAAGTTAACTCAGATGCAAGTTAATGTCCTTACTTGTGTCATTACAACAAAAACATACTCACTGTCACACCTTAGCAGGTGATCTGTTCAAGGATCACACATCCCGGAGAAAGTCTGGCTCATGCCTGCAGAGGAATGGAAGTTTTAGGTACAGCAAAAGTTCATCTGTGAGTGGAAGAAAAAAAGACATGGGGAAATGTGTCATTCTGAGTTTGTCATGGAAAAGCCTATGGGTTCCACTNAAGGGAGGTGGTGGAGTCATCGTCCCTGGAGGTGTTTAAGGAAAGACTGGACGTGGCACTCAGTGCCATGGTCTAGGGGGCAAGATGATGATCAGTCATAGGCTGGACTTGATGATCTCAGAGGTCTTTTCCGACTTAATCGATCCTGTGATTCTGTAATTCTTTTCCTCCAGAGATGTCTTCAGGACGGACACTTGATGAGATCATTCTCTTTTTCTGAAATACTGCTTGTTACCTACAGATGGGTTTACAGTGAGAGCTGAACATCTGACCCTTCATCAACTCACGCTTCCCGGTGTCCATCCCCTTCCCTCCCTCTGCCATCTTTGAGGATCTCCACGGCTCGGGCACAATGGAAATCATCACCTCCTGCCTTCCACAGATATCCCGGCGACAGCCCGTGTCAACTTCAGCCAAGGTTCCGGCGGTGGTGTTTGTGGCAGCGACCTCGTTTCCCACCGCATGGCTCCTCACTTGTAAGCAGCCCTGCCACTGCAGTGGGACGTGTAAGCGCTGCTGACTTCCCCTGTCGGCGGCCGTTCCCCCTGGGAGGCGGAGCCGGGCCCGGCCGGTCGCGGGCGGAGGGTGCCCGTCGGAGCAGCGGCCATGCTGCGGCTGTGGCGGGCGGTGCCCGCGGCGCTGCG
>VZTH01011503.1:650810-756171 GCA_013397815.1 Aleadryas rufinucha
CCCAATGTGACACATCTCCGGTTCAGCAGCTGGCCACTAACATGGGCACAGGGATAGACAGCGACCTCCCAGCAGGGCAGAAAGACCAAACAAGGCAGGTCCTAGGTACAGCTGTGCACCTACAGCATAGCAACAGCATCTTCCAATGTTAAGGCCTGGGAACTGAGCAGAAGTCCAGCCAAGGAAATGGGAGATGTTTTTTTCTCTCCAAAGCATACAGAAGGCATTGGATAATAATTTACAAATCACATGTGCAAAGGAGAAGTAGGTAGATGTTGTGGTTTTATTTTTCTGCTTGGACTTGGGAACTTTGAGTGGAATCCTTTCTGCTGATGAGCTTATAATGTTGAAATTAAATGAAGCTGCAATTTCAAAATGGTTCTGGAACATGAACTGAGAGTGACCTGTCTGTGCTGTTCTCGTGCAAACAGCAATCCCAAGAGGATGGTTTCCCTCATTAAGGAATGTACTTGAACACAGTAAGACAGTAGAGTAAAAACTAAATTAAGTAACATTCAAAAGAGAAACCTAAGATGGATCATTTGGGTTTTGTTTTGTTGTTTGGGGTTTTTTTCCCATTTCTACAGTGATTCTAAGATATATGTTCTTGGATGTCCTGTTCATTTTCTGAAAGTCTGCTTACTCATAGTCTTCTACAGTGCTACTGTATTTTACAGTTGTTCTGCATAACTGGGTTTTGTAGATGTGGTGTGCCACCTCCACTTTTAAAATAACTGATTGTTTTAGAATATACTTTATATGCATTTTCAGGAAGGAGAAGATGCAGCATATGCAGATGTTATTCCCAGTTGAATTACTGTGTCAGAGAACTAAATGAAGTGTAACTGAAATTGTCTCCTATTACTAAGGTATTGCTGAAATCCTACTGAACCGACCCCACGCGAGAAATTCACTGGGAAAAGTATTTGTAAATGAAGTGAGTATGGGCCTGGCCTTTGAGCGTGTTTAGAACCATGATCAATAACTAACTGCAATGAGAATAGTTGTGGGAAATCTAAAAAAAAACTTATGTCATGTTGAAGGGCAGTGGGAGATGGCATTGGGGCAAGGCAGGTGAACCTGGAGAAAAACAGAATGTAATAGTTACTGCAGTAACCTCAGATGTGGACAGAGATATTTGAGTTATTTAAGTTAGCTAAGTTAATTTATTGAAGTTAACTCAGATGCAAGTTAATGTCCTTACTTGTGTCATTACAACAAAAACATACTCACTGTCACACCTTAGCAGGTGATCTGTTCAAGGATCACACATCCCGGAGAAAGTCTGGCTCATGCCTGCAGAGGAATGGAAGTTTTAGGTACAGCAAAAGTTCATCTGTGAGTGGAAGAAAAAAAGACATGGGGAAATGTGTCATTCTGAGTTTGTCATGGAAAAGCCTATGGGTTCCACTTACATGATTGCCATGAATTTCCTGGCACCTTCAGGGAAAAAAAGCAAACACTCCTATCTTAGATGAGGAGCTTGCTATGATTTAGGTGTATATATACATCCATATGCCTAAAGCTGTTCTTCTCTTGTCTGCACTCCCTCCCTCGTAGCTGTTCAGTGTCCTGGAACAGCTCCGCTTCGATGAGCAGGTGCGTGTGGTGGTGTTCAAGAGCGAGGTGAAAGGAGTGTTCTGTGCAGGTGAGTAGCAAAGGCTCTGCAAACTATTCTCAAAAAGTGTGGTGGCTCTTAGGGTTGTGTGCTGATCAGATCATGCAGAAAAGCACTTGGAAATGAGTGCTAAAAGAAATAAAAATAATCTGTCAAAAGGGCAAAGAGGAGCACTCTCATCACTGCAGCAGCCCAAATGTCCACACTCCAACTTCCATGGACCTTACTTAACTGGAGTGCCCTATTTCAAGACTTTTTAAATGGCTTGTCCTCTGAGAGGGACAGGAGGGAACAGTTCAGATGCCTTTTCCTGGATTCTGAACTTTTTCTCCTTTATTTAGGAGCAGACTTAAAGGAACGTGCGAAGATGGATGATGCAGAAGTTGGAGAGTTTGTTAGAAGACTGAGAAACCTCATGGATGAAATAGGTAAAGGATTATCTCAGATGGAAAATTTATCCTAAGCCACCTGTAGTGAAACATTTAGAAATGCTGTAGGAGTGGATGACCAGCAGATTATCCACCGAGGAGCAGCTTTCCAAATGGCTTCAGCTTATACCTCAAAGATCCAATTTGAATTAAATACCAACTCCAAGGAGAAGATGCATTTCTAATCCACAACAAAGCACATACACACCTATGTAATAAATACTTGCTCTGAGAAAGCATTTATTTATTCCACACTTCTGTGGAATCCTTGGCAGGCAGTGCTATGTTGGTTGTCCCACTTCCAGTACATGCTCAGAAACACTGATAACATGGCAGGGACCTAAGAATATGGATTTGAATCTCTGAATGGATTTGCTAAACAGATTTGTGGAATGTCAGGGGGTTTGTATCTATAGCACCCCCCCACCTCCCTTTTCTTTTTCTTTGCAAGAGGAATATGGACTTCTGCAATTAATTTTCTTCCCCTATTTATGAGTTATTCTGCTCTCACTAGAGAGAAATACCAAAGTGAAATCTGTCTAAAATATCAATTGCAATAAATAAAAAAAATGTCAGGAGCAATCAGAGGGGTGGTTACAGCAGAGAACTAGCTCCCATCTGAAGTTTGCATCCAGCTCCCTGAGTATTTAAAAAAGCATCAAGCAGCTAATCTCTAGATACATGAAGTTCCTCAACTATGAGGTAACATAGTTAAACAGTGTTTACTGTTCCTGTTTTCAGGAGCCTTGGCTAACAAAAGCACCACAAAAACTGATCCTTGTGACAGGGCCTAGGGATGGTGTCTTTTCTTTGGCTGTTTTAACTGCAACAGGTGAATATTTATGTCATAAATTTGCAAGGAGAGAATTGATCCTGTTTTGCGTTGCAGTACTTTGTGTTTGCGAGCTTCTTTGCACGGAAGAAGCGTTTTCTGCATTCTTACAAAGAAGGGAGAAGTGCAAGAAGATCATTTTTACTGCTTCAAGACCAAAAGTTTGTGGCAGAAGAAAATGAGTTCTTGAGCAATTTTGAACTAAAAGCTTTAGAATTTCAGGATTTGAATTCCAGAACGGTGTGAAACAGAACTTCTGGAACACAACTGTGCAATCTGTGCTCTCTCTGTAGCTGCCCTGCCTGTGCCCACGATCGCTGCAATCGATGGCTACGCCTTGGGCGGTGGATTGGAGCTGGCCCTGGCCTGTGACCTTCGAGTAGCAGGTTTGTGTTGCTCCGTGTAGGAAGCTCCTGGTAACTGATGACTGTATTTCAAAGAGAACTTACACACATAACAGTGGATTGTTAACGGAATCCAGAAGCTTGAGAGAAACTTAAACAGCAGGCATTTGTCCAGAAATTGTGGACAATTAGTTACTATTATTACAAATTAGTTACTATTTGGAAGGTAGTTCCTATGCTTAAAAAGTAAGGGCTGTTTTTTAGATAAGATTGGGATTCCTTTAGAAAATTATTTATTAGTAGAATTAAATAGTTATTGTAACTTAATACTGGATCAGCACTTTGGCTAGATCTAACCTTCCCAACTTAAACCAGTTTGGGCTAGAAGACTTCCTTCTTCTGTTTCCATGCTTCCATCCATTGCATTTTATCTAGTAGGGACCAAAGGTTCATTTTTCTAGCTCAAATTGCTACATTGGGGTATGCAGACTTGAGATGGACATTGATTAAGTACTGTAGTATTCAGACTTTCTGGCTAACTGGAGAAATGGAGTTACAGTTCAGTATTGGCAGTTTTATTGATCAGTTCAGTATGGAACTTGTAGTTATACAAATCAAAATGTAGCTAACCCTACATTTATTTTTTTAATAGCTTCATCAGCTAAAATGGGCCTTATTGAGACCACACGAGGACTTCTGCCTGGAGCAGGTAACCTTCATTAAATCTTAACCTTCATTAAACCTTCATCAGTATTCATTAAATCTCACCTTCTCAGCTGCATTGTAAATATTTTGCCATTAGAGCACTTGAAGTGTTTTGAATGTAAATTAGAAGTAGCATCTTACAGTCATGCAAGAGATCTATGAATCAAGAGTTCTGTTTCAGACTTGCTCTGAATTTAGTCCCTTAACACCTTTTCTTTTTATCAAAATACTGAAGCTTTTAGATGCCTCCAAAAATGTTGATATATTCAGCCAGTGGTTATTAAAGAAACATATGATCCCTTTCGTTTTTAAGCCCCTGGTTTTATAAGGGGACGAAACACTGCAGGGGCATTTATCAGAAATAGAAAATGGTGTTTTCCCTCTTGTCCTAAGGTGGAACCCAGCGCCTGCCCAGATGTGTTGGAATAGGTCTTGCAAAGGAACTCATTTTCACTGGCAGGCAGATTGATGGGGAACAGGCCTTCTCCATGGGGCTGGTAAATCACTCAGTGCCACAGAACAGCGAGGGAGATGCAGCTTACCAGAGAGCTTTAACTCTGGCTAAAGAAATCCTGCCCCAGGTAAGTGCTTCGTTCATGGGACCAGTGTAAAGATAGGGTTTGTGCTTCCCTTAAGGGAGAGCAAACAAACACCTGAAATTCCTTTCTCTGAAACACTGAAGTCTTGGTCCCTGATCTTTAAGTCTCTTAAGTCTGTCCCTTATCATGAATGCAGTTTCTGTAGGAACCAGCATTAACATGCAGCTGCTTAACCCACAGGACAGTTTTGCCCCCCAGCTGCAGCCACACAGACCTGAAACCTCACACTGTACATCTGGGAACTGCACACAACAGCAAATTGATTTTTTCTAAATACTTATTAACTTACTGCAAATCTCTGCAGAATAAAATGTCATTTGGAGCAAGGATAATAATACAACAATTCATCTATTATGAATTAATGTGAATTTAATTATTTTTAAATATCTGTTGTTGGTTTGGTTTTTTTTAATAAAGGCACCATTTGCTGTGAAAATGGGAAAACTGGCAATAAACAAAGGAATGGAGGTAATAATTCTTTTTTTTTAAATACTGAGGTGAAGGAAAAGATGACCAGCTCTTTCAAATTACTACAGTAAAAATGTTTAGAACAGATGAGTTATAAAAATCTTTCTTTTTATCAAGCATTTAAAATCATTTCAGAGGCTTTAAAATTTTTCTTTAAAGATAAAATTAATATGGCAGAATTTTTTTTTTCTATGGATGCTAACACTGTAGTTCTAATATTGGAGTGAAGATCACTTACTATGAGTGACTGAGAGTGACTGAGTGCTCTCATTGACTTGAGAGCTATAAAGTAGCTTTGAGGGCTGTGCTTCAGACAAATCTCTCACCTTTCCTCTCCTTGCCAGGTTGACATTGCATCAGGGATGGCTATTGAGGGGATGTGTTATGCCCAGGTAAGTTGCCTTCAGAATTCATTCCTGAAAGGAACAACTGTATGTTAGTTACAACATTAGTTATAGAATGAGCTTTTTAAGTAGTTTCAGTTTAATACATTCAAAACAATTCCTTCTGTAGTTCTTTGCAGCAAGTTTTGAGATCATGCACCTTCCTCAGCTAATGGGACAATGCAGTGTATTACAATATTACAGTATAATGTACCTGTCAGTGTATTTTAAGATGATGAAGTATGAAGATTATGGAAAACTGTTTCCCTATATAGTTTTATGGTCTTTGTCTTAGATGCTTTGCTTGTGAGTTACACTGCAACCTCTTTTTTCCTAACTGCAAAACATGGAACTTTATATATAATTACTGAAAGAAAAGCAATCTTAGTCTTAGACCTACTGCCAAATTACTGAGGACTTAAAAACACATGAGACTTGTAAATGGAAAACATACCTCTTTGTTTTCTCTTCTTTCTAATGCAGAATATTCCCACCAAAGACCGTCAGGAAGGGATGGCTGCCTTCAGGGAGAAGCGACCACCTCGGTTCACTGGCAAATAACACTTCCTTCTTCCCCTCGAGGTTTTAGAGATAAAGCAGGACTGAAGAGGATCCACTGATTTCTTAGGATTATTTTTATGACACCATTCTGTGCACTTAACTCCTTGCTTTGGACTGCATTTCTAACTACTCCACTGGATCATTTTTCCATACAAATCTCCAAATAAAGATTTAACTTTGTACCTGATCTTTAAAGCATGTTCATCTAAAGTCAGTGGTTATGGCTCTCACACAGTCAAGTGTCAAGTAAGGAATATGGAGAAGCTTTGGCTCACCATAAGAAAATTTTTTTAAAAAGGCAGAAAACATACATCCAAACAGGAAAAACAAACACTGGAGAGAGATTCAATTTATAAAGATGTATCAGTGCTCCTCCAACTGCTTTGACAGAACAAGCAGTGCTATGACAGAACCGTGGCCCTTCACCCCAGCTCTGCTGTGAGTAGTGCAACACTGACTCACTGCAGCCACCTGAACTCACCTCCCTTTGGAACCAGTGCCTGAGAAAACACAGCACCTGTGTGTGCACAGAAACACGAGGCCATCCCATCAGTCTGTGCCAGACACCCTGGGCACATCATCCCTCCAGCACCTGTTTTCCTTTGCTGCCTCACTGGAAGTTGAGGTTATTTTCTCCCTCTGCTTTGAGGTTCTCCAGCACTAAAACATGCCACACAATTCAGCTCTACAGCCTCTTACTTCCCTAGACTGAGGCTTTCAAGCAAAAGTGAATTAGTCAGCAAATGTGGTTTTAGGAAATGCTTTATAGGAAATGCTTTATAGATTATCAAAATAATACTCACAAAATGTGGCTTACCACATTGGGACTTCATGCTATGATAGTATCAAAGCAAACCACAGTTTTACTTGTGCCAAAAGTGTGTGGGAACCTTACCAAATTATACCTATAGAAATTTTCAGTGTAAAGATCTGCAAAGGTAATGCAGAGTCAGGATCTTCAGCCTTCACAAAAGATGGCAAATGCTACAGGCAGAACACAAAGTTTAGAATTTGCTTCCAGAATTATTCTACCCTGGCAGAAACTCCTGAAGCTGCATAGGAATGTGAAGAGACCTTCTATAGGTGGCATGTACAAATAGATGTAGTGGATTCATACCTTGTAGGCATGCAGAGTTTTCAGCTTGAAAGAATTCTGCTCACTGATTGCCTGAAGCATGGGGGAGCAAAAGAAAATGGGTATTTAGCACCTCTGTGCTTAGTGGTTGCAGAACTTCATGAAGTGACTTGTGTCCCAGACACCTGGCCTGATGCCAGTATCATCACTGCATTCTGTGCTGCATGGAGGAGTAGATTATGGGGTTTTTTTAGCTTAAGTTGCTCCAGCAAGTTCTCCTGTTATTAGAAAAAGACAGTACTGTAAGGAGAGTTGTCATCTTTATTTTAAAATCTCGTAGCAATTGATTTATTTTCATTCTATTGACACCAATTTTGACAAGTTTTATATTCCATTTCATGTAACGGAAATTCCAAAGAAGTCCCATAGCAGACATCTCAGAAAGGTGGTGGGTAAGAGCCTGTAGGCTGTTTTTAATTTTTAAACCACCTTCATAATTCAAGCTACAGCCAGCTGAATTTGTTGGAATTGAGAAAACTGTATATAACCAGATCCACAGATGAAAATGATGCCAGCCAAATTATATTCTTGTACAGAAAACAATTACACAACACTGATTAAATTGCCAGATCAGTACCTTCTGAAGTTGCTGAAATACATAATAATTAGGTTATTGAAGATTAGAGGTGGTGTTTCTATGTGAAGGATGGGAGTTGGGAGGGAAAGGACTTAAAAATAGTAAAATATGGTCATCATGAAGAAGCCATCCCTGCTAGTAAGCTAACAAACATAAGTTTTCTTTTTCAATTCAATTACCCAATATTTACAGAAGTCTCTGAATATCAACCAGTTGCCATGGAAATATGGAGACTAAGCAGATAAACAAAAACAACACCTGAAATTAAATTGAATTTGAATGGACATGCAGTTTGCTTCCATCACTTGCATTGTATCAGGCATCTGTACACTGTGCAATGTTTCATTCAACACATGGTTTGAAACCCAAAGGTAACCAAGAAAGAAATAAGTTGTTACAATTAGCATCTTTATGTAAAATTTCACACTCCACAAAACAATGCAATTGACACAGGGCTTACATAGAACATTGGGTGATATTTTGCACTCACTGTGATGGCTTGGAAATATAATTCACTGCACAATACTGACAGAATATTTACAGAAAACGAGAGCAATCATTAGTCTCTTATAAATAAGGTGACCAAATATCCCGGCCTTCTATGGATACATGCAACCCCCTCCATGATGAAGTCATGTCAGTTATTTTGCTCTAATGAGCTTTCTCCTATCCCCATCAGTATTCTAAAAACAAAACAAAGGTATCACACACAACCAAAAGTAGTCACACAACAACAAAACCCCATTCTTGTTATAAAATTTAAATTCTCAAACATCCTTTTAGTACTGTCTCATTTTAGTTCTGTTTCTACTGCTTTACTTCAGTGGGTTTCCCCTTTCCCTGAATGTGGTGCTGGTCCCCACCTTGACAGGAGCAGGGAGGACTCTGGAGAAATGTAAAAGGCATCGTTCCAGCAGTAAGGAAAACAAAAGAACATGGCTTGCAGGCAAAAGGAAAAGGAAGCTGAAGACCCCATTTGGGTCCAGAAGGGCTAAGAGAGAAAGGACATTTTGGTCGCCTTAGTTACAAGTCTCTGTCACCTGCATGCATGGACTTTTGTTTTAATCTGTAAGTGTTGATCTCACAACCACACACAGTTCTATTCAAACACCAAAGTGGTGAACAGTGTTATGAACAGCAATCACAGGGATGGAATAGCCTTTTCTCCCAGAAGTCACAGAACAAGGTACTCCTTGAAGTCTTCTTTTCAGCTGTGCATATTGATCTGTGCAAGTCCCATCTCCTGGTAGCCAGCACTAACCCTACAGGCATGACCAGCTCAAGCTGTGACCCTTTACAAGTTGTGTACGAGGTTGCCATTAAAGGTGACGTTCAGCAAGGTTACCACACATGGTCTGGGTACCACAGTTACCAGCAAATCACTTTAATGGTGACCAATATATTATAAGTTACTCCAACTACACACATATCAGAGAGGATTATTACAGAGACAATACTTTACACTCCTCTACCTGCAGCTCTCAGTTTGGTTTGGTTTGTTGTTGTTTCCTACACGGTGGTGGTCTCCCATGGCGCATAATGTGTTTTTCTAAACTATCCAGGATGGCAATTGCAATCCTTTGGACATGGGGATCAGTGTGGACATTTTCCTTGATGTTGTACAAATGCTGCAAACCACCTTCTTCAATTAACATGCTGCAGTATCTGGCGGCTGTAATAGGATTATAAAAAGGGAATTAAAACCAGAATTATCTAGGGTAAAGGTAGCAGATACTGTAAACACTGATTCAAATCCACTTTTGTCTCCAGGCAGTATTTAAGACACTCCCTAAAGTGTCCACAGAAGTGCATCAGTACTTTAACAAGTGACAACACAACGGAGTTATTTGGGCACGACTCCAGCTGTAATCAGGTCTGTAACCACGTCTGTCTCAGCTGACTGGAAAGTGCCCTCTAATATGTATTCTCTCTTCCCCCACCCCTCTGTGCACATTTAAAGTGCACATAAATCAGAAGAAATGGGAACCAAATGCACTACAGTGTCTGTGAGTATCTAGGTAAAAATCAGCACCTTTCCCAAAAACCTCGGTACAGAATAGTTATCAAGAAATGGTATCAGATACACTACATCACTTGTCCAGGCTTGGAGAGTGAATACAAACTAGTTCCTTCCAATAGTTTGCCAAATATATTGATGGTGGCCTCTAATTAGTTATAAGTTGCTATGAATGCCTTTCCAGGGTTTTTTCCACTTACATTCTGGAATTCAGTAAGTTGAAATCACATCTCCATCAGCTGCAGCATTATTAAGAGCAGGGAGCAGCTATAAAAAGAGCTGTATGGTGAATGTAATGTGCAAGCTCCTGAAGTTGTTATGGAAAGGTCAGGATGACTGTAATGCAATCCACAGGGCATTACCTCAGATGGGCCCAATTTCACCATTCATCTCAGTGATGCAACACCAGACTTGTTGAAATGCTGACATTGAGCATTTCACTGGGGATCACATTTACTGTGGTGTTAATATTTTAGTTAGGTTACCTCATTGAGGTGACTATGACATAGACAAACAGTAGAAGGAGAAAAAAATATACAAAAAAGTTTAAACCAATTACTTCTAGACTATTTTACACTGTGACCTATAGGAGCAGGTCAAAATAAAAAGCATCTCCTCTCCAGGACTACTAAAAGCTTTCTTGGTGCCAAGCACCAAAGCCGAAGATTCTCCTCCCAAATACATCTTCACATTTCAGAATTAAAAACATTTTGTATCAGAGTAGGTTATTACACTTGCTACCAAACATTTGGTTTCTCTGCAACTTTGTCCAGAAGCTTCTGGCATCAACTACCATCAGAATTAAACTTCGGGAATTGTGTCTTGGTCTCAAATCGGGAGGGGGCCAATACAAACCTCAGCAGCACGTTAAAAGCTCAGAGGTGAGGGTAGACAAAACACCAGAATTATATAGAACAAATAGGACAACACTAAGTTAACAGGACTGAGACACAAAGAGACATTACAGGGACTTACTTAAATCTGTTATCAGTGTCTGACCTGTAAAACAACTTTGTCAGAACAGTCTGACATCAACGTGAAAACCCTCACAGATTTCTGGACAGCACCCTGGGATCAGTGGCTCATTATAGTTATGAGCTCTCTGAAGAGCAGCAGAACAGTGTTCTGTGTGCAGTTATACATTTTGTCATGTTATTGGCTGGTCCTGAACAGACGCCTTAGCACTGCAGAAATAGTGATTTATGGGACAGGGATAAACAAGCCTAGATATGCTGCCATCAAGGAGATTGAAAACTGACACAGAAAACACTTTCAATACTTTAGAAAAAATATGCTTTATCTAGACATATTCATGCCAAAAATTTCTGTCAAAAAACCAAAAAAAAAAAAAAAGGCATTAAAAGCCAGGAAGGTTTGTCCCCTCCTACACTTAGGTATGGTTGGGGGATTTATTTCCTTTTCCAACACTTGTGCATTACATCAAATGCCCTCAAATCATTCTACTTCTCATTCTGCAGATGGGAAAGACAGGTTAAGAAAGGGACCTTTATGTCACAGCAAGTTACTGCAAAAAAGCAATTAGACATGAGGATTAACTACAGCTTCTGTTCCCATAGTAAGACATTGCTACCTGCCATTGTTCTTAATTTAAAAGGAATTTGCTGCCCATCATTAATATTTGCATGTTTTATTTGAATAAAAACACATGTGCAAGCAAAAAACGTACTTAAATCTTAAGAAATCCACATTTTGGAATTAATACTATGCATCTAACAGTGAAATTCCAGTAAATAGAAGAGATGTAAGGAACTTTTACTACTGTCTTTCTGCCCCATTTAGCCAAGCCCCAAATGTAGTTTCTCCAGAGGATTAGGAGTGAATATCCCAGAAATTCTTATTTTTCCCACTTCATGCTAGTGAATAACACACTAAAAATGTGAATTTTAAGGGTAATATTCTCTTAATACATACGGTTTTTGCTGCAGACATGCTGCATGGCCCACACTGCCCATAACTGCACACCAGGTGTCATGAAACAGCCAAGTAGTGGAAAAAATGGATTGAAAGACCTATTAAAAAAAAGGAGAGAAGCAGTTACTTGCTTTATTACTAGATACTATTATTTCAGAGGTCACATGTCTGCTCATTCAGCCATATGTTAACTACAGGGGACAGTGATAAACATTAAGAGGCTGGCCTGCTGCATCTCAAACTCATTTAAGAGAATTACTAGCAAAAATCAGATACAGTAGACACATGGTATGCTTTTTTTTTTAATTTTCCAAACTCTTGATCACAAGACAATACTTACCTGTAAGCCACCATCTCACAGTCTGGGGTTGGCCAGTTCAAAATGGCAGTGTGCTGTAAAATACAGAACCAAGAACATTGATTGTTAAATACAAACACTGAAAAAAATATAGAAGACTATGATAAAATTCACCATCATTTCTGTACCAGCTGTTCAAGGAGAGACGTCCTCTGGCTGCGACTCAACGTCCAGGCCTGCTCTCCTCGAGATATGAGGTGAGCAATAATCCCTGCTGCAAAGTAGCTCACTTCCACCTCCACACTGTGCAACAATTTACTGATGTGGTCTATGAAGTCCTTCCACATTAATTCAGAATGGAGCTCTTTAACTTCAGCTATGTTATTCTGGAATGGGGAAAATAATCATAAAGAAAGAGAAAATGTCAACAGAAAGAAGATGGTGTGAGGGAGATGAACTATACTGTGTGAGTAGACACATATAAACACTCAGATGAGACCTCCATACATCCAGCTGACCATCACACACCAAAATACTACTTTTGCTTTAGGAAATTTCTCCAGTCTAATGCAGGAATTTACCTCAAAACAAAGAGGTTTTCTTGTAAGTGATTTTATGCCATTAACATGTAGATTACACTAAATCAAAGGCTGGTTTCAACATTCTCAAGCACAATTTCAAAAAATTTCAGCAGTGCAAAATTCTGCATTCCACTGACTTTCAACCTACTTTTTGCATTTGGACTCATGTGAAGCCTCACTCTCATTTCTTAAAAGCTCTTACTTACTGTAACCATCAATTTCAGTATAACTCTTGAAGAAACATAGAACAGTCCAAAACCATGTCAATAGTAAATAACACACACTATAAGGATTAAAGAAGAATGTAAAAAAATCAGGGAATTTTTCAGATAACATCAGGTAAAAAAACCCCTTTCAAAATTAAAATTTTAAAGTACATATTTCAGACTTTTTTTTCTTTTTCATCTCACCAAAAGTCCAAGAACTTTCTGTTGGATGGATGATTCAGATGGAAAAGACTGTGGATAAAAGAAACAAACAACAGGTAAACGTTTATGCTTATTATTGAAACAGCTTTAATTATAAACCTGTGTTGATAATCCACCACCAAGCCCCCCCTCCTCACCTCTAAGACTCTCATGAAGAGTTCTAGCCCTTGGTTTTCAATAAAGTGCCGACACGTTGTTGGAGATTCATCTGTGAGGTTCCAAAGTGCACTCAGTGTGAACTTGAGGGTGGTATCCACAAGATTCTGATTCGTTTTCTGTTTAACTATTTGTAGAAGTTGCTGGGGGAGGAAAAAACCCATCAAAATATCAAAATATGTATTAGCTCCTCTGCTTCTTTCTGCACCAACTGGGCAATGCACAGCTGTCATGTATATGCAGAGGAAAGATCTATAAGTTTAGAGTCAAACTATACAAAATAAAACAGCTATTAAACTTTTTACCTTACCTCTGAACATGGCTGCCTGCCAAAGGAATTCCTTTGTTTTCACAGTAATTACATGTGTAGGGCTATTACAGATGGCACAAAGCCATCCACAGAACTCTGAACCTTTACAGCAGTATTTACTTCAAATATTCTCCTTTTGAGCATCTCTCACCTTAAACAATGAATTTCAAATCAAGATATGTCTTGCTATTTTACTTTGCATTAATTGTGTGAAGTTTTTCCACTCTGCCTTACCTTCTAAACAATTTGCACATGAATACATGTTAATATGTTCTTAGAATTTTATCTCTTTATGTTGACTTTGTATCTTCAGGAATACTGTTAGTATGAACAGCTGGGATGGCAGGAAAGTGTCTGACTTACCCTAACAATGAAGAGTTCTGCACCAAGTTGAGCTGTTTGCTCTGTTGAAAGCTGGAAACAAACAAAACCAAATCAACAATTTTTTTAGACGTTAGAAATGTTATCCTATCATCTCAAAGCTTAATTCCATACCTTTGCAGCAAGAATGGAAATTATGGCTACGGCCATCCTTTGCATGTTTTGATCTTCATGATTACACAGCCACTGCATAACAAGTTTGGCTGCTTCAAACCTGGAGGATAAAAATAAAATTAATTTTCATAAGTCTTAGTAAAAGAAAGATGTACACAGACAACAGAAGCATGCTTCATACCATAAAAAGTAGAAAGACAGTGAAATTGGAGGTATTGTATGAGCCTCTGTCAGCTTTAAGCTGTTGACTTAGGGTCTCTGACTTCTAATTATGTATCAGAGTGCACAGGGATTGCTTCCAAGGAAGGAAGAAAAATTTGGCACAATCTTCTGAAACATCAGATCATCATACTTCAAAGTATTTGGACAAAACATTTGAGTAGAAAAATGTCTGCAAAAAGCAACCGCAGAGAAATCCTGACTTCTGTTACATGCAAATAGTGACAGACCCATCCAGGTGAAGTAAAAAAAACCCTGTATAGCAAAGGATTTTTTCCAGACCTATACTCAATGGTATATATTTGGGTCAACAGGCCTAAAACAATATAGGCCAGATAAATTCAGCACATAGGAATGATTTAAACTGAGCAAAACTGGGACCAGAAACAAAGCTTCTGAAGAAAAATATTCTACAATGCTACAGCTCATTTTAACTGACATCTAAAACTTGCCTGTTAAATGGGACATCCTGAAGGATTCTGTCACTGCATAGTGAAAGAAGGCAATTCTTTTGCAGCTGTGAGAAATGAGAAATAATTGCTTCATCAGAAACACATACATTTCAGAACACTTTCTTGCTATGAATCATTAAACATATTTCCATAAGGTCTGGGGATGTGGAGAAAACTTTTGTTAATACCCACAAGACAGAGAACCCCAGAGAAAGCAGGGAAGCTTTGCCTTGTACCTGCTGATGATTTGGGAAGTGCTCCATGGCCTTGAGGAGCAGGTGAGTGACATCTGCCAGGAGGCGCACGGGCATTCCGGCCGCCAGGTCCTGCTTGGTGAGGTTGAAGACGCAGGCGCTCGCTGCCAGCTGCACGGGCAGGTTCAGGGGGTGGTTCCTCATGCCCACCACCACCAGCTGCAACACAGCAGTGTGGCCCACGTTAGCTGCTCACACACTGGCACACAGACCCCAAGAACAGTCTGCCTCCTGCTCGAGGCCACAACAGTGACTCACAGCACCCAGTTTCTGCCTCCCTTGTACTCGAGTGAGAAATCCATCTGGTGTGATTTAATTCTCAAGGAATAACATTTCCTCCTGCTCAGTGATTCAAAGCTGGCAACTTCTACTGCTCCAAGTCCTTTTGCACAGCTTGTAGCAACCTCTCAAAGAAGAGGCTGCACAGATTGCAAGATATTCCTAGAAAGAGCCAGGCTGGGATAAAATCACCAAACCCTTTCAGAGGTGAATGAAGCAGGACAGAGTTTCTGCAGTGCAATGATAACGATGTAGTGGCTTGTGTGGTGATGAGCCATTTCAAATCACATCCTGAGCTGCTAGGTCAGGATAGATTTTTTGCAGTTTCTTCCTGAATGATGTTTTTGGTTATGTATGTTGGTTGTGATCTCACCTACTAATCACCAATAATAATATTTTTCTTGTTGATTATTGACTGGCAAAGTCTTTTTGATATTGATATCAGCAAATTTAAGGCCACTTGTTCAACATCAAAGAGGATAAGAAAAACAAAAACTGTGTCCTACTGGTGCCTCTTTTTAGGATCACAACAAAACTTAAGCCATGTCTGGTGTTCTAGACATGGAAAGCCAGTGCCTAGAATGGATTTCTAAGGAAGTTTCCAGGCTCCAGGTTACAGCCTCATACAGAACACTAACAATATCCATTCACTTGTTACCACATTGGAGGGTGACAGTAGAGAAACTGTCACTGAATTCCTTCCTTATTATTACTGTTTTGTGAGCATCAGCAGAAGGCACTGCTGTGTCAGGTGAATAAGACTGGACAGGCCTTTGATTTGAACCCAAACAGATATGATCTAATGACAGAATTCAGCACCTGAAGAATATTTCATATCATATTCAAAGTTATGTGAAAAAATTAATTTACATGCTACTAAATTTAGATAATTTCTGTTAGTACAGAACAAATTCACCTAACATAAAACACTCCAGGGCATCTTCTACATCACTCTTGTTTAAATAGGTCTTTTTTTAAATTTAACATTACAATTTTAATCTTAAAAAACACAACCAAAACTGTAAAAGCTTATAACCTAATTTACACAAGGGTTTTGGGGATGAGCTCAGGAACAACGTGTGAGAATCACCAAAACTATTATTTTACCTTTAAAATTTCAGGCTTAGTTTTTTCCATGACATGTGTCAGGCTGAATAAATGGAAGAGTGCTTCTCTCACAAAGAAAGCCCGTTCACTGTAACGCTTCAGTGCTTCTGAAATCTGAGTTTCATTTGCTTCTCCTGACACCTGTGAACACAGAAATAATCTTTAGTCCAAGATGTCATCATTTCACTTTCAAAGTTTCGTTCTCAAAAAATGCAAAGCTGCAGTTTTAAAGGCAGTGATTTGGCCAAGTCCTTCAGTAAGCAAATGATGGCCAGCCTGCTGTATTTTCCATGTAACGATATTTCCTCTGTTTATAACTCTAAGTTGTATAACTGAAGATGATTTGTTCCTCATTCCTACTGTTTAATGAATCATTGTTGCAATCACTGTTTTTTAAAATTCTTAGGGCAGTATGTAGAACTTGTTCTACTTAACATGGCACGTGCAAAAAAAGCAAAATGTTCATAGAACAGTGTCACATTCTCTGCATCCAGTATTGTATACAGGCATATTTCTTTGAAACTTGTGAGATCAGGAATCTACTACAGCCTGAGAGAACTGATAGCATCTTGGATTTTGTTTTATATTCTCCACTGATTAGAGCAGGGCAACCCTGTTTACTGACATGGTGTGCAGCCAATTATACCCTACATGAAAAATTTCCACTTGGCTTCATGTTCTCAACTATAATATCTGCCTAGTGTTCATAATCAAATTTCACAGGGCTGCTGTAAAGACAGTCATATTTTACCTCTGCCGTTTCCATGAGTTCTGTGTCTTGTTTATTCTTTAGCAGTATTTAGACTAAGCAGTTAAATATTTCAGTAGAGTTACTAATGAATTTAGGTCACCAAAAAAAAATTTAAAAAAAGGAAATAATGCAAACTGCATTTTGCTAACCACACTGCCACAAGCCCATCATGACTTCCACATTACTAGAACCTTCTTCCTTCCTGCCTTTTCATGGCACAGACAATTGGATGAAGCATGTATTCTGAACAGCAGGGATTACATTGTATTATTTTATACCAAACATGAGGTACAACCTCCTGATGCTGTACTTCATCACACCAAAGGGGAACTTGCTTTCTCCAGCTATGCACTTCAACATTCAGACACTTTGCTATCAGCTGTGACAGCTAAGTACTCAAGAGACCTGGCCCTTAGCAACTGTCAAATATTTCAGGGGAAAAAAGATACAAAATGTGTAGCTGTGTTACTCTGCTTGTGTATAACAAGAGCATTCTGAATTTTAAAACGGAAGTGGAAAACTCAATTTGCACAGGAGACAGACTAAACTGTGGACACATTGGGCTCTCTTCCTCATTCCTTCTGCAGCTTCCATCATCCTCAAGGCACAGCAGAAAAGAAAACTCAAAGATGATATACCACTGCCATGTCTAAAACATCTTTTTTTTAATTAATTCTGACCCGCTCATTCTCCAGTAACTGCATTTGGATTCTGCAGAACAGGGAATGATGTCTTGTTGCCTGGCTCTAAAAGATAAATAAATGCACTTCAGAGAACATCACCTCATCCTAAGGGGCTAAGCAGTTAAGGGTTTGTTCAAGAAGAAGTCTTTCATCCTAAGTTATTGCTTCTTAGGTGGTGTATTCATCACCAGAAGACCTTTCAAGGTGGGTAGAAATATTGTAAGAGGAAATAGCAGTGGTGGTGGAGCATAACAGCAGCTGAGTTATTCAGCTTTATTGTATCTGCTGTGTTAATCACGACCTGCTCAAAGCTTATGCAAATTCTACCTCCACCCCTTACACATTGCTCACTTATGCCAGATACTGTCTGGAATCCAGAGAATATTATCCCAGGAAGTGACTTCAGACCAGACAAAGTTCAGCTCTCTTAGATATGTTAAATCAGGATCTAAGGTTCACTGAAAAGGCACAGAAAACAAATGCTTCTTACAAGCGTATATATACAGTATTATGTAAATTTAGCAGTTTGTGTCAAAATTAAGTAGGAATTTCACCTAAAGCCAGTAATTACAATTAACAGCTTAAAAAAAATGAACCTACAGCCTCCTTCTGAAACACAGATATACAGTTGTTACAAATGTTTAGTTCTATTTTCCCTGCACATTGTATTTTTTCAGTGAAATTAATTCCCCCACTTAACCTTCAGGTTTCCTTCTCCTGTTAGGAACTCTGAGTAGCCGGCGTCGGTAGCTAGCAGTCCTACAAACTGCATCGTGGGCCGCTGCAGAATGAATGCTTGTACAGCTTTATCTGTGACGTGTTTTCTTCCAGAAATGTCCAAAGACACAAGGTTAGGCAAGATATCTTTCTGTTCCAGTAAACGAAGAGCTATGTCCGATGTGAACTGTTTGTCATCCGAAATATCAAGGTGATTCAGGTATTTTAGTTCTCTTATAACATCCAGAATCTGGGTTGTGGTCATTTTCAAGCATTTCAGGTGGTGCATGGTCAAAGACTTGAGCCGGTCTTTGCAGGTGAGGAGTGCTGTTATGTCAGTGACCGAGGTGTTGGATATATCCAGACTTTCCAACCTGGGAAGCGAAGCAACATCTGCCAAGTCCTCGTTGTAGAAGAGCACGTTGGTGATGCTGAGCGCGCGGAGCCCGGACAGCTGGCTGAAACACCTCTCGTAGGGATCTTCCAGAGAAAGAGTCAGTGAGTTCAGCACCAGGCACTGCAGGTTCTGCTGGATCCACTTATTGCTGCCCAGTCCACTGATAATGTCTGTGATGGTTATATCTGCATTCACCCCCGTGGCATCGAGCTCCACCAGCTTGTGATGGCAGAAGGCTTTCCTGAAAGCCACGGCTGAGATTTTGGCTTTGCGGATACAGGCTCGTTTCAAGCGCATCTGGTTGCCTCGGAAGATGCCCACGGTTCCATCGTTCAGAAGCCCTGTTGGAAAACAGCATCAGTGCTTGGCTCCAAGTGTTACACAACACCACTCTGACTTTAAGAACCCAAAGGGTACAAAGTGTTAGCAGAGAAAATTAATTACAAAGTAGTTTGCCTTGGATCATTATGCCACCGATCCCAAAACCTTACATTTGAGATTCCACTCTGAAGATTATGATGTCACGTTTGGAAAATTCCAGGTTTAAGAACAGGACAGATAAATTAAGAAGCAGTAAATGCACGTTACCTGTTTGGTTCAGAAAATGGAACACACAATAAATAAAATATGGGTATGATTCAAAACCAGACTGCTGCCCTCATTTGCTGTATTTTTCTCACTGAACTGGTTAGAAGTGTGCTAAAAACAGAATTTCAAAATTTCTAGGTGTAATTGTCCTCTGGCCACAGTTCCATTGACCTCAAGATTGCACCACCTATCAATGACCTATTCTCATCCTGTTTTAACGAAACAATTTAGCATTTGATTGCATTCATAAGTAGGATCAATACTAAATTAAGCTAATTAAGTCCTATATGAAGAAGGTAGGAGTGTTGCTCAGAAACAAGCTGAATGTGAGAAAGAAACTTAAGAAGTGATTCAAAGAATAGAAAGAGGAGGGCAAGGAAAGGGTGGGAAGGAGAAGAAGACAGCAATGAAAAAAAGAAAAAGCAACAATCTTGTTTAGTATCCTTTTACTCTGCAGAAAGAAAGCATAAGCAGCCTTTTCTTGCAAAACGCTGGCAACATCCTAACTGAAACAATACATTGAATTCCCTGCATGGAATTACCAAAAATACATTGAATATACAAATATGAAATCTTGGTGTCTTATCAACAGAAGGATTACAAAAAGCCATGAGAAGGGCACAGTTGCACAACTGTCCACACAAAAGGAGTAGGGAGAACATGTCCTAGTTTTGCTCTACAGGGCTATAACGTCAACACTCCTGGCTTTTAATCTCATTATCTTCACACATACTTAACAAAGAAAATTAAATAAAAATGCAATATATTTGAACAATAACATCATTGCCACTATAGTTTGGATTTAATTTGTGGGCTAGTAATTGCCTCTGTGAAAAAGGCAAACTAATATTAAGATTTGCAGACCTTTCTAAGGAGCAAATGGTTCAGGCACTTCTGACCAAGTAGTCAGGGGACTACTTTCCTCTTTTGTGGGGAAAGCAAAAATATGGGATGAAACAACTGGTATGCAGCAGAAAAAGTAAAAGCAATAAATATAATTAGAGTTTGGTTAAAGTATCACTAAATTACTTCTTAATTTTTGCTTATCTCTTCATTTAAGGACAAAGGCTCTCTCCCTGGCCTACCTTAGCCACACCGTGTTTACCTGCCACGCACTTTTTTCCATCCTGCACTCTCTGTGTGTGACATTTTGGTGTCTGGAAGTGTCTTCACCACTGCCAGTATTGGTGAGAAGTTTCTGTTAATTCGCTTTCCTTGAATCTGATTTCTTGGGACTACTCTAAATAATTCCTCATCTGAAAGTAGTGTATATTAAAGATTAAATTTTTTTTGAGCTTGTCTTTTTTTAGGGCCATTTCTTCTGTTATTTCTGACCAGAACAACTTGAGAAAACCAGAACACCAGTACTTGCCCAGGAGGACCCAAATAAAATCTGCACATATAGGAAAGGGTATCTGGCCTGTTTACAGCACTTTTTCTAGTGTCATGTCTCAATTTTAACAGAAGTCTCCAGGATCTCAAGGAATGGGTCTCTTACCTCTTCTCTAGCATGATCTGTACATTCATTTATTATACAAATTTTATCATGCTTAAAGCAAGCAAACAAGAGGGCAGCCCTCTCCTCAGAGATGTGCTGACAGAGAACCAGTAAGCCAGAACACAAAGTGTAAGAATATCATAAGGTGTTTATACTACTCTAAAACTGAATGCCTTCAAACAAATATTTCCATTTCAATAAAAGTGTTTAAAGAGATGAGAAACTGTTTTAATGAATCACAAGGTTATTTTCTAGCTTAATTACAAGGGCACACAGTAAAAAAAATTCAATTAAATGCTCTTCAAGAGATGTTGTTGTGAACAGAATTTTTTTTCCTGAAGTGATTGAAAGAAGATTAAAGAATGTTCAGTTAAAGGAACATTAAAATCATAAACCAAGAACTTTCTAGTTAGAACTATGTGGCGATGCAAAGCTCAGCCAAAGCTGTGAAAAGCAAAAATAACAAAAATTCTCTATTAAGAGATTACAGAACACACTTTTAACAGCTGCAGCAGCAGATTCTACTAGAAAACATAGCAGAACTGCAGTGTCACATTGTGGTGAAATATTTCCACTGATGACCCACAAGTGATTGTTTTTACCGTGAAATGCCATCGTCTGCAGCAGTCGATCAGCCACTTCTTGAGGGAACATTCCTGGCTCCTGCAAGCACAACGTTCCATCTTGCCTTTCTGTGCAGAACTTCTCTAGGTTGGCAGTCAGGAAATTCAAACAGATATCAAGTAAAGAATATGGAGAAGCTTCCTCCTGTCACACACAAAACACAATGAAACAAAGGAGATTTAGTCAAGTCATTCTTTCTATGAACTTTCCATTACTCTATAATGTGTTTTTTGTTAGTCTGGCAAATATCACAAGAGGAGATGTCTCCCTCAGAGGCACACAAAGTCAGGTCACACAATGAACGACTGAACAAACTGATGGGAGCCTCCTTCCCCTGTCACCCCCAGGACCACAGCCAGTCACGTCTGCTGTGCTTGAACCCTACTTGTGTTCCCAGAGGAAGAAAATAAATTGCTGAAAAATAATTTTAATTTATGCCTACTAGGAATTAATTAATCAAGACAGGCTGAAAGAGGATTTAAAAACCAAATTTTACTTCTGGATTTAAAATATTTATTTTAATCTTTCATTTAAGACAATCCATATTAGAAATCTACTACCAGCCTGGACAAGAAATGCAGATACTGCGGATAAATTGCAGATATGGGAGCAATTTTTGGTACTGAAAAGGGCAGCTAGAGCTTCAGATCAAAAAAAGGAAACCCCAAAAGAACTGGTTTAATTCCAAATCTTGTGCAGCAATAAACTAACATGTATTACAGCAATCCTTTTCCTCCTTCCAGGCACTGTGCACCTGGAAATCATTTCTATCAGAAGTCTGGGTACAAAGGACAAGGCAGAATATAAACTTGATCTTTTCCCTCAGAGTTTGAAATTGTACACTGATACATGAAAATCTCAAAGGGTTTTTTTATTCCATGTCTAATAATAACCTACTGTTTTCAGCCACACAGATTAATCAACATAAAGAATGACTCTCAGCACTGTGAATCATCCCCAGCACCACACAAAAGAAGGCCAAGTGACTGGTACATACTCCCCCAGACAATATTGAAAATAACAGCATCAACTGTTGTCAGATCTCATCTGTAGGAAAAATAGTAGCTTCCCTTTTATATTGAAAGTTCTGGATCATTTCACCTCTCTTTCCCAGCTCTTTTAACTTCTGCTGCTTCGCTTGCCTAATATGCTGATCACAGGAGTACTGAAATATGTAAAAGGTCATACAGAAGAAATATAAATAAGTTTACAGAGATAAGTCTTCTAAAATAAGGTGCACATATTTAAGGACTGGGAGGTACCACATCAGGGCAAAGATGGAATGGAGCCTATCTTAAATGAATCATGTGTTGACAACAATTAGAGACTGCAGTTTAATAGCTCCTGAAGACTTAAGTACAGGCTTGGGAAATAAAAACTCCAAATTATATAAATACAAGCTCTTTCTGAAGCTTTTGACATGCAAGTTTCATTCCTTTAACTCAGTTTTGCTAAGTGCTTAAGTTTCCTTATTTTTTAAGCTTTATTACTACATTGTATTGTTGCAAAACCAGAAGTTACTTTGTGATGCAACTTGCTCCCATACCAGAAAACTGCAGTTTTGGCTGCCTCCAATCTTAAGCTGATAAGAAAAGGAAGGACAGAATTTGGAATTGTGAATGTCTTTTGTTTCTTTTTGTTTCTTTGTAGTGTGCAACGATGCCTGGTTATTTTAGAATAGTACATTTTTATATGAAATGGGAAATTTTTCTTTTAAACTTGAAATCAATACATATACCCAGGGCTTACATGACAGCTGATGAGTCAAACAAAAATCAGAATCCTTACTCAAAGGTGTACGAAAATCATTCCCACTGAAGTAAAGACATCCACATCTCCCATTAGATCCTGTGTTTCTAATTTGATGTTCAAAGATGACAAAACCAGAATACTGGCTCTCTTCATTCCTCCTGGAACTGTTCCTTCCTTTCTGCCAGAAAAGCTGAAACACTTTTATGTATCAGTGAGCAAACTCCACTGAGAATTTTTAGCCCTGTAGATAGGCCACTGGCATATGACTCAGAAAACTATTTTTTCAACCAGTACCTCGGAGTGGCCAATCTGTCCTTTGGAAATGCTGGTTTAATTTTTATATAATCCCTCTGGAAGTTCATCCAGGGCATCTCCACACAATCAAGGAACAAAAACCACAAGCAGGGATCAATTACACATGCAAACAACACAGTTCCGTTTTTATTAACTCCACTCATTCCAGTTACAGGAGACATTTGTAATATTTCTTCAACTTGCTGCCAAAAAGCTGAGGAAACACCCCAAACAAAGGCTCCTGAGGCAACCTGGGCAGACAGGCAAAATGTTCTTATCTGTACCTAATAAAGTCCACTGACAAACATCCTAAAAACAATTTCCTAGACTGTCTGCTACTGAAATAGAACAGCTCAAACGCAGTCTGGAAGCCTTTTATGTGAGCTGGAGGCATTCCTTTTCTCACTTCTCTTTACTTAAAGACAATATTGCCCAGTTAAAGTTGTATTTAAGCTCTTAGAAGGTCAGAATTTAAGTGACTCCTTTCTCTAGCTCTGTTTTTGAATGTCAGGTTGAAGACAAACCTGGCATTTGTTTTCAGATCACTTCACTTTCTGTCTAATGAGATATTACAAATGTGTGTCAACCATAGCACAGCATTTAAATTTTTTTTTTTAATTTAATAAACATCACCCAGCAGTTTTTGAGTAGAACTTCCATTATGCTGTTTTACTTTTTCATAGCCATCTTAATTATCTGATACTTCAATTAACTTCACAGTTTCTTTCATTCTATCAAATTAATTGAGTAACCAGGAAACAAATACAAAAATTAATTCCCCAAAACACAGAATTATGCATTATATGATGCAAGCTGGGGTGCCTTCATTAACTAAAACATATATTATGAGAGTAATGTGACATATCTAAAACCTAGCTAGCTTATGGAATAGCATAAAAAGTAGAACAATTGCATTTAGATGGGCTTTTAAAGGCTTATTAAAATTAATTATTTTTTGAAAAAAAAAACTTTTTAAGTGCTCAATATAATCAAGGCAAACCAAAAGTGTGCAGGGGGATGGGGTAAACTGCCTGGCTACTGGCCTCTAACAGTAACCCAATACAGTGGTGAACTGAAATGCAAAACCTGCTTCAACTTGATGTTACCAGTTCAGCTTTGAGCTCACGCCAGGGCAGCTGGAAAGGTTCTCCCAAAGAACATTATCGTCCACATTTTCTTTTGAGAACTCCATGAATCAGCTTTAAATACCACTAGAATATATTTAACATATATTTTGAAGTGCAGTCCAAAGGCAAAAAGAGCTTAAGGAGACATATTAAAGCACTGGGAATAAGTTAGAGGTTCTTAAGCCCAACACTACAAGCCCAGATTAACTGACTGAGTGTGAGTATCAAAAGAAAATCCTGTTCCTTTGGGGAAGCATCACAGGCAAGCACCTGCTTATACAACAATACCTAAGAAAAATAAGAAACAGGTATAACTGCTGTTTTCTGTCACTAATTACAACCTAGCTTTGCAAAAAAACCCCTAAATTCCACTGCTGTGTGGGCCTTTCTCACTACAGGGGTTGTGATCCTACCAACTCCAGTCTGACAGATTCAGTTTCTACAGACTCTGTCTCTCAGACTCATTAAAAATCAAATCTTTTTTTTTCCCCATCAGTAGTGTTTTGTTTTGGTTGGTTCTTTTTCACCCTCAATAAACCAGTACGTAACACTGGAAGACAAACACCAATTTCATCTCTAACAGAACCATGTCTATGATGTGCTCCCCAATTTTGACACCCAATTGCAGACTCAGTAGGACAAACCCCAAACATGCAAAGTCTCTATAAGCCAGGCCCACCTGCTTTTCCCTCTCTGAATTCTCGAAGGAGGAGATGGGTACAGGGTTAGGGACTTTTCCATTTGTGGCAGTCATTTCTCTCAAAACATTAGCAGAAAAATAAGAGGTAATTTAGAGCCTCAGTCTTTGGCATTGGATGTACCATGTTTTCCAGCTGTTTTCCACCTCTCCACAGTCCCAAAACTTTACTTACTTTCTTAAAATGAACATTCTTGAAACAATTAAGAATTAGCAACTCAAGCAATGGCCATCAAAATTCTTCTGAGTGCTAATAAAGGAAAGGCAGTGAAAAAGAAACAGTTCCATGATTTATGCTACTAAGAAAGTTTTATGGTTACCTTATTTAAATTAAGTTAAACGGAATTAAACAGAAGTAGGTGATTTACCAGCCAGACTCAAGGAAGGATTATGCTCAAAATTCCAATTTAACGCTAACTATTCTGGCACAAGAAGTGGGAATATACTGATTAAAGCTGCTACAGACACAAAGTCAGCAGCGATCACAAGAGATCTAAAATTAAATAGTGCCACATTAGAATGACATAGTAAGGCCACTTATTTCAAGATTAATATCAAGAACTTCAGATACGAGCTCATCAATTAGAAATGATAGACAGAGGAACCAGAGTGGTGTGCTGAGCCACAAGAAAACAAGGTGAAGCAGCGAAAGAAGGTGCCAGGAGAAGCATAAAAAATAAAAAAAGTAAGGAAGGATTAGGTCATTTTCAAGACACTCAGGAGATCTCACAGGAGTATTTACGTTGAGAGATACCTTCATCATTTCAATCTAAACATAACAGCTACTAGAATGCTCTGGGGAGGAAAAGCATGTTGGGAATAGAACATAAACCCAGCTTTTCTTAGCTAGAAGATCAAAAGGCGAGAGATACAAGTGCTACCTATAAATAAACACAGCACAATGAATATAAACTATAGACGGAAAAAACCCATTAAGGAGAAGCACACTGCGAGCATAGAAACAAAGGTACATAGAAATGCCATGAACTGAAAGTTTTGCCATAAATTTAGACATCAGTACATAGCTAAACAATGAAATTCTACCCTAGTTCACTGATTAGAACAGCAGGCACAAAATGCACCTACTTCAAGAATAATTATACATAACTTTATTAGGGGATTGACTGAAATTAGGCTTTTAATGACAATGGATGAGACTAGATGGCCCAGGAAGCTCCTGCTAGTCCTTGAAAAGCAAATATGCACACTCATGTCTGGAGCAGAGGAGCAATCCAAACAGCTCCCATATGTTCTGCTCCGGCCTGTCTCGAGCAGGGAAAGGCTGCTCCTTTGGCAGCTCCGTGCTGGAAGAGCCCAGCGAGGCCCACGCACCGTGCCTCGGCACGGCTTCCTCCAGACAGACCCTGGACAAAGCAATTCCCAGCGGGAAGGTGCTGCCGGGGGGCTGGAGGAGGCAGGAGCCAGAGGAGGCACAGGCGGCTGGGCTGGGCTGTGCCGCGGTGCCCTCACGCCGGCCGGCCGAGAGGCTCTGCCCCGCTCCGCCCTGGCGGCTGCCGGTGCTCGGCCCCGCACGGTGCCGTGAGGGGCCGGTCACGGCGGCGGACCTGGGCCGGCCGTCATCGCTCTCCCGGCGTCCTGGGGACACCGGGGCGCACCGAGCCGGGATCGAGCTTCCCTCGCTGCCGTCTGCCGGGTCCCGAGCGCCCTTTTACATAACGGGCGGCAGCGCCGCGGTTACACAACGAACGGCGGGGCTGCCCCGGCCCGGCCCCGGTACCGGCGGGAGGGAGGGAGGGGAGGGGGCCCCGCCTGAGCCCCTCAGCCGGGCTCGCGCCGCCGCCATGGCGGCCCCTTCCCCGGGGTCACCTCCGCTACCTGCGCCGGGTCCGGCACCCCGGGGCTGCAGGCGGACAGCTCCCCTTCCCTCCCTGCCTCCCTCCTTCCCTCCCTCCCTGTCCGCCACCGCCACCCCCTCACCGCCCCCTCACCATCGCGGCGCTGGGTGCCGCCGGCGAGCGCCCCGCCAGCCGGTCCCGTCGCTGGGCTCCTTCTCTTTTCTTTTTTTTTTTCTTTCCCTCCCTCCCTTCCCCCGTGTTTACCCCCCCGACCTGGAAGTGAATGTTGCCTCAGCCGACCGGGAACCCGCCTCCCTTAAAGGGGCTGCGCCAGCACAGGTTCGTGCCGTGCTGGGTGAGCGGAGCCTCGACACCCGCGTCTAAGGCTCCAAGTGTGGGGAGAAGGGGCCATTGCGCAGCAAAGCGCATCGGCCTCGCTTGTTACGAGTGTGTGGGACATTTTCTTCGGCCTGGTTGCTCCAGTAGTGGAGCCAGGACCCGGGAACACCGAGGCGCCGGTGAGCGCCCGGCTGGAGCAGGTGAGCTGCAGCTCTGTGGCCCTGGGGACCTCCCACAGCCATGAACTGGCGTCAGCTTCACGCTTCGCGCTCACAGGTCTCTGCAGTTTAAGTGTTTCCTGCACAAACTGGTTTATTCTGGTAATATGAATAATAACCTGCGCCAGTACAATAGGTTTTGGCGCCTGCTTTGGAGGGGAGCTTTGCCGTAAGCATAAACCACTCCATACAAAGTAATTTCTGGTTTCAGACACAGTAGTAGTGAAGAAAACCTCTCTCCCAACCAATACACACAATTGTATATACTGTTGGTCAAGAGAATACAATTATTTCTTGTTTCAGGATACAAAGTAAAGAATGATACAAATATCCTACCCAAATAAAATGAATTTTTGTATAGAGTTTACTCTAAAAGAATTGCCGATTCTACATACAGAAGCTTTGACTAACTGTTGTTTGCAAACCAGCAAGACACATAAATAAATATTAAGGAACAATTGCTAAAATTATTTATGTTTGTTATTACAAGATGGCAGAAGATTCTATAAATACTATGAAACACAGTTTTACCAGTTTAAGGACTACATAACAAAGGTTATAGTTCCAATTCTTCAGATTAGGCTGCTGACGTAGAGAAAATAAATTACATGCTCAGGATCTGACAAGCACAGAATTAATCTTTATGTTTTGAATTTAACCACTTTAAAACCTAATCTGCCTAAAAAACCCAACTTATATAATTATGGAAACAGATATTATCTTAGATAAGGAAGTAGCTTATACTATTATTCTTAGTCCATTACGTGTTTCTTCCACTTCATGTCTTTGCAAGCTTCCAGGCTGTTCTTTCAATATCTTTTAAATTCACTGATTCACTCTGACCTATCACCAGATGTCTCATCTTTCAAATGTATGATAGGAAGTGGGCTCAGACAGTGAACTTTCAGTGACAGACTGACCCCCTGCTCCCAGTGCCTGTTCTTGGCCTGCCCCGCTGTACTCGGGAATCCTCTCCATTCCTGGTATGGAGCAGCCATATGGTTGAGTTGGCACAAGCTCAACATCAGCATCAGAAACTGCAAAGCCAAAATCCCAGCAAGAGCAGACTCTTCCAGGACTTAAACTAACAAACTCAAGGAATTTCTACTGAGCCCAAACCATTCTGTGATTTTGAGATCATCGGAGAACCAGGGTTCGTTGTGTGTTAAGTGCTTACCAGTCTCTGGTATTTCCAGGGCTCCTGGCACTGCCTACTCAGGGCAGGTTCCAGTACTTCAAAAAGCAGCTGTGAGAGCTTTTGTGGTACCACAGAAAGGAGCAGTGGCTGGGAGCAGTCTCTCGCAGCAGCACCCCTGTTCTAAAACGGAGTTGGAAATTATTGAGCTGTTAATCCAGTCAAAAGCGTGCAGGAGGCAGATTGAGGAATGGGGAAAGCAGCCCTGGCTCCTAGGCCATGCAGAGCACAATTAATGTACTGTCATGTCTCAGTTTATGGGTTGTGCTGAATGAGACCTCAGGAATACGCATCCAGTGGTGCAAAACCATGAAAGTAAAATACTAACAGTGTGTTATCGCTTAAAACTACTGAACTGTCAGAGTTCCCGGTGACCCCGGGAGGGAGCGGTGCTGCTGAGCGTCGCACGGGAGGAAGCGTAACGAGAAGAGCTGCAGGGGAAGGTGCGCGAAGACAGGCTGGGGAAGAGGCGGGGGGAGCGGCCGGAGGGGCGGCCGGCAAAGGGGTGGTCGGAGCGGCTGGAGGGGTGGCCGGAGGCGGGGCCGGGGAAGGGGCGGTCGGAGCGGGCGGGGAAGGGGCGGCCCCGCGGGGCGGTGCCGAATCGAACGCTCGGCGCTCGCGGGAGCCGCCGCCGCGATCGTCCCGTCAGCCAGCGCGGCCATGGCCGGGTTCATCAACTTCGCGGACGAGGAGGAGGTGCGGGCGTACCTGGAGAACCTGCACGTAGAGTACAGCTACCAGTGCTTCAGGGAGAAGGACCCGGACGGTAAGGGCCCCGCCGCCGCCCGCCGCCGCGGGGCCGGCGGGAGGCTCAGCCCCTCAGCCCCTGTGCCGTGCCTTGCAGGCTGCCAGCGCTTCGCCGATTACCTGGACGCCGTGAAGAAGGACTTCGTGGCGGCGGCGCGGGTGCTGCGCGACAACTGCGAGACGCACGGGCACAGCGAGAGCTGCTACAAACTGGGGGCCTACCAGGCCCTCGGCAAAGGTGGGCAGGGGGGTTCTGGCGCTCGGGTCGTAGGTGACTCCAGCACCTCCCTGGGCAACCTATTCCAATACCTGGCCACCCTCCTATCTGCCTCTCCTCCTGACCTTGAAGGAGCAACTATTTGTCCTGCCCCTTTCAGGGCCACCTCGTAAAAGCAGGGGGAGGATGGAAAACCTTAAATTGCTTCCTTCTGAGAAGTCAGCTGTATGTTAACTATATATTTTTTTTTATAATTACATCAATTTAACAGGTAAGTACAGCCAGTGCTCAATTTTGCTGTTTATTCCGTTCTTAACATTTTTTCTTGTCAGACTGTTCTCAGTGAAAGAAAGTAAGAAAGAAAGAAACTCACAGACTAGTAACATGCTTATCTAAGTTAGTCCCCAGGTCTGCTCAAAATGTATTTGCTGATACAGTAATGGAAAGCAGTTAAATTAGTGAGAGATCTTCCAAATGACAGTACTAGTAAGGAACAATATTTTTACTGTAGTTCCAAACTAGTAACAATCTCGGTGTAGGTATACTGGCAAAATAATATTTGCTTAGTGTAAGATATGAAATCCATGAATGTAGTAGTGGAAAGAGTGTTTCATGGGTCTGGGTTATTTTTTGGTTATGGGTGCTTTTGTGATTACTCGTGAGCAGAGGAGTTTCCTAATTCAAAGACATGAGCAAAATGTTTGTCACTGAGACAACACTAGTGTCTCTGAAGCCCTAAATGCTGACTGTAGTATCTAAAGTGATGGATGCTGTATTTCCAGTGGGAAGCATCTTGCAATACAGAAAGCTCCCAGCTGTTTTAGCATGTCCTCACAATAATGTTTTGTTTCTTGGCTCACAGGTGGACTCAACCCAGATTTGAAAGCTGCCTACAAATCTTTCATGAAGTCATGTGAGAAAGGTGGGAAGAAGTCAGCAAATGCGTGTCACAGCGCTGGGCTGCTGGCCCAGGACGGGAGAGCCAACGATGACCAACCCGACCCTGTTGCCGCTAGAGACTATTACACAAAGGCCTGTGATGGCAATTATGCTCCTAGCTGCTTCAACCTCAGTGCGATATACCTGCAGGGAGCACCTGGGGTCCCCAAGGACATGAGCCATGCCTTGAAGTACTCGCTGAAAGGCTGTGAGCTGGGGCACGTGTGGGCTTGTGCCAACGCCAGTCGCATGTACAAACTGGGAGATGGCGTTGAGAAGAATGATGCTAAGGCAGAGGATCTGAAAAACAGGGCAAAACGGTTGCATAAAGAACAGAGAGAAGCTGCAAATTCTCTAACATTTGGGTAGTAAAACTGGCAGTTGCAGATATTGAGACTGTGGTTTTTAAATGGCAAGTGAACTTGTTATTTAAATTGTGAGCGTACAGTTTTCATTTAAATAAATATCCTGCATTTGGATATGCAAATAAAATTATATTTTTGTGGATGCAACAAATTACTAGCTCTGCTGTGCATTTCTATGTTTTTGAACACACAAGTTTGTAAGAGTTTTGCCTAGATCCTTCCCTTCTTTTTAAGAAAGCCAAAAACTTCTGGTCATTTGGGAGTTTGTCCAGATGGTTTTGGGTACAAAGGTTCTCTTTTGTGTCCAGCGCTTCAGTATCCAGGCTTGTGCTCAGACCAGTTCTAACACACACAAAAGTCACAGTTGCAGGTAATCCCAGCTTGGGCAGTGAGAGCTGTTCCATCTCTCTCACAAGCACTTGCAGAACTTTGATAGCTGCACTCTTGGGTGAGCTGCTTTAAGGCATGGATATTCATCTGTAATTCCATAGGTCTAGGACAATTCCTAGCTCCCTTACTTCCTCTAGTTGCCAACTGGTTTGTGACTGTGTATCTGCCTCTCATATGTGCCTGAGTGCTTTAGGCTGCTCTCCCAACACGCATGATCGCCCCTTATTTGATCACACATAAATTGTTTTACCTTCCTGCCAGCTTTGGAAACATTATGTTCTATTTTTTTCTGATACAGATTTAGGGAACAAGGTGCTAACTCATCAGATCTTGGACTCAAATCCATAACCTATACATATACAAACTGTAGCTAAACATACAGGGTCTGAAAAAGCTGTTTAAATAAGCAGGGCAGTGTGTGTAAATGTATTCATGCACTGACAGGATCCTTTATAAATTTTGTTGTGTGTAAATACATATGAAGTTTGTGGTGTGTATATTTTGCTGTAAATTTACTACTCAGAACATGAATCCTCTGGGTCTGGACTAAATAAATATACAAACTTCACTACTGAAATAAGTGAAGTGGGATTAAAAGCAACATTAATTTGGCTGTAGCCACAACTGAAAGAGTTGTTGGAATCTCGCTGCATTTATGAATTAAAGCAGTTCTTCCAATTTAACACAGTTTTTGGGAAGGACAGTTGCTGCTGGAATAGAAACCCCAGCAGCACAGCACAGCGGTGACACAGGCACCCTGTAACAACAGATGGCAGTGTATGAAAACATTACTGCACACTGGTGTGGCTCTGGTATTCAGCAGCCTGGAAAAACAAAGAGCAGTGGCAAGAGTCAGGGTAATTTTTCTGTTAACAGTTATTATGTTTTGGCAGTTCAAAAAGGTAAAGCTCTTAGAGGAACACACTTTGCCTGATTTTTTTGCTAGGTACTATTCTGGGCATTTGTTTCACTTGGGAAAGGTAAGTAAATGCTAGCTCTGTGGAGTGGAACACCAGTGATAAAACAGTTTGGAATCCATGTGTTCAGAAGGAGGCAATTACAGGTGGGTCAAGGCACTGGAGAATTGGGTGGTATTTTAAGCCCTGTAATGCTCACTGCCACAGAGTACCTTGTTCAGATCCTCAGCCCAAGCACCAGAGCAGTTTTCTTCCAGCAGTACTAATGACTGCCAGTGATCCTCCCAGGAACTTCCAATCAACACAGCAAACAGGCACCAGAGAACACCCTCAGTAAAGTGACACACGCTGTGGATAATTAAAGCCACATATGAAGTGCATGTTGTGGGGAGGTTTTTTTCATAGCACTTGAGAACTCACAGACTTTAAATACTACAAAACAAACCATTTTCATAAAAGCTGTCAAGTGTGTAAGATAAATTCATCAAGTGTCATCCAATTTTGTACCACAGGTTGAAAAGGCAAACCCAGATTAAGGAAGGCTCTTGTGTTTTCAGGCTGACTCTGAACAGTTTGCTGCCTGTTCTGGGCACACCTGTACCTTTTTTACACAGATATTGATGCTGTAACAGATGCATTAGATAACTAAGGCCCTCTCCTATATGACTCATTTCCCTCCAAAGTGACAAAGCATCCAAAAAAAAGGTCAGCCAGTCTCATTGCAGTGTATTACAAATTATATGTGGTACATGCAGTCTGTAGCAGAGTATAGACTCTATGAATAGCAGTCTATTCTCAACCTCAAGATTCTCTTCAGAAGACAAAACCTGTTAAGAGATGAAAATTGTTCTGCAAATCTTGGCTTATAACCATCTTGCTCTGGTATTATGGGGGTATTACCAAAAGGTCCATATCTTCCTGCTCTCTCTTTTTACCTGATGTTACAAAGGCTAAATTTTATGTTCTCCTGGAGGAGAGAACTTTCTTCAAAGCCTCTGAGGTCATAAAGAAAGAGTGATAGATATGTGATCATAGTAGAATACTTGGAAATATGGAACAACCTGTCGATCTCTTCAGGATCAGTTGATTTTCTAAGAAATAAAGGAGTTTATCTCAGCTTCACAGCTCCTAAACCACTGTCTGCTTTCCCTTTCATTTGTTTGTATTGATCTAAACTTACAGGCAACCTCCATTAATAAAGCAGCAATATACTTCAGAAGGAACCAACCCTAATTAATTAAATAGACGTGAATACATGGCTGTAAATGATGAAAGCATTCTCTGCAGGATGCTTCCTGCAGCTGTGAAAAGATCACCAGTGGAAGGCTGGTTTTGTAGCAAGATTAAACACTGGCAGCACATCATGTGTCATTAAGTGTCATTTGGATTAATTCTGGACAAAAGATGCTGTTGGGGAAAGAAGCCACATGATGTTGTAGAAATAGAGACTTGTTCTGGCAGTTCTGTTTCTGTGCTACATTGTAATAAAAGCAGTTTTGCAGCTTGCTGACCTTTTGTCCAGCCATCAGTAACAACTCCTCTCTGTGATGTAAGTGTGAAGGGGGTTCTTGTGACTCTACACACCCACCCAGAGGGATGGTCTGGGAGACTTTGTGTCATCGTCACGCCAAGAAACAAAAATAGTAGTGTTCCTTGCTATAGCACAAGCTTTTTGTTCAGTACCGAAAGAAATTCACTCTGTCGGCAATCTTTCACTTCATCATGTGAGAGACAAGAACTCTCAAGTAGCTCTTCTTCTCCTTTGGTAGATGAAGAAGGAAGAATTCCTCATTCCCTTATGGTTCCCAGCATCTCATCCACTAAACCTCAGAGCAACAGTTCTGCTCAGGGTTGGCTTTGTTGTGGGGGGTGAAGCAAGAAGAGAGAGGAAGGAAAAGGAGTCATGGTACAGCAAGAAACAGATCAGAAAATAAGCAATAAATCCAGCTGTATGATTACTGCAGTGCTGGGGTAACACCCAGGGGCTCAGTTCAGATCCTGACATTAGGCCATTTGTGTGCACCTGTAATAACCCCCCTGATCCACAGATCTGCAGTCTGAGATTCAGGATTGTCCCAAGTCCCCAGCACATATTTCAGTACTAAACACTGGTACCCTGCTCTAATTTTCCAGACACTGTATCAACAACACGGCCCAGAATCCACTCAAACCAGATTTCCCCAAGAATCTTAAGACTATAAGGATCGATTCTGTGCCAAATTTTTGATGTCTGATTTCATTTGCCAGATCTGTAGCCTCCCAGTGCTTTCATTTTTCAATACTTGAAGCAAGCACAATAACCAGCAATTTCACTAATTTTAGACTATATCACATATTTCTGATTTGTTACTGCCTTCTACTCTTAACATCAGTTACAAATTACCATTGCTGTATTTGTTCCAAATGTGTTTTGTACTTCTTACAGACACACTTTGGTTTTTGCAGTCTCGCTTGTAATACCATAATATGGTTTTGTAATATTTTAAAAAATATTTTTGTAATCCTTTTTTACCCTAATCAACTAGTCAGACATTTGTGTGCTATGGGATTATAAAATTTAGGCCACTTTGGAGTGGTGATTTCAGATGGAGATTTGTGAATAGCATAATTGCAATGCATTCATGTGCTCCAGTTCACGAGTGTGGTGGGAGTTCTCTGTAACTTCTCATTCTGTCTGTGCAAAACTGAAGTACAGTGCTTTAAACAAACCCTGGAGAGTTTTTCTTAGCAACTGGTAAAAAAGAAGAAAGAAAGAAGATGAAAACCCCGCATGTTTATACAGCAGTTGTCACCCACAGCATTCTAGTGCACTCCACCGAGTCCTTTCCAGCTCACAGAGAGCCATTCCATACAGAGCTGGGGCAAGAAAGCCATCAAAGAAAAATGTTAATTGTTTGGCTGGGATGTGATTTCATAACTTGAAGATGAGGCTAACCTGAATTTCTGTTAGACATTCCTTATTCTGACAGTCCTCTTTTGACACAAAATGGCCTGGTGTGAACATTTCATTTTCTCACCAAAAACACTGAAAATAAGTGGGCTGGTTTCCTTCCAGCTCTCCTGCCACTGGAAGCACGCCATGTTCCTATAGAGCTTCCTGCCCAGGAAACTCTGGTTGCTTTGCAACAACCTTTTCTGCAAACTCCTGAGAAGGAAACCTGGATTATGTCTATGGTTCAGGAAAGGAGGATAAGGCACTGAACAGATACTGACTCACTGCAGGTCACATCGTGTCAGTAGGGGCCCAAACTGATTATTCTCCAAATGATATTTAGCAAGGCAAGGACTTGTCAATCTTTTACAAGCCAAGAAACACTAAGATGGGAAACTGGCCTTTGAATGTTATTCTGATAATATTTATGGAGTATTATTCCAGACAGATGTGATAGCCACCTCAGCACAAGCGTTATCAATAACAGTGAAGAGAAAATAAGACACTGTGACACTGTCGACACTGCAAGCAGCCCTTCAGAGAAGTTATTTTCTGTGCCTTTAAAAGTGAAATGTTTTCTCCACAGCATTGATTTACTTATTTGTTCTGCAGCTGACACAAAGGCAATATAAAGTATCTTACTTGTCAGGGAGGCTGAGATAGAGTGACATCAGCTGTCACAGGGACCCAAACTTGCCTCAGACTGGCAGCTCACATGCTGTGGTGCTCATGAACAGACAGTGGCCCTCAGAGAGATTATATATAATTTGAGGTAAAAAGCTTTAGATATTTTTGAAATCCTGAGCTCATTCTAAATTCTTTTCTGCTGGGTTTTGTGAGTTTTATATGTTCCTCAGAACTCAGGGGTTGATACCAGAAGATGCCAGGCACTGACATGGTTACAAAAGCCACAGAATATGTGAACCAATTCAATACAAGTGACAGCTTCTAGAGGAACAGCACAACGGTTTTGTTACAGCAAACAGTAAAAACTTCCCACACCCTTTAACACTGAACGAAAATATCTCTGCAGTGCACCTGCTTTGATAATTTCTGTTTTCTCTGTACTGCAGCACGAAATGCCCAAGTGTGATGTTTGCTGACTGTTCTGTTCATTGCTCCCACAGCAGGGTATGGACATTTCCAGATCACACTATCACACCATAGTGACAGTGCTGATCCACTGATGGTTCAAATTGCAACACAAATTAACAGCTAGTTAATATAGTTCTATAAATGACAGGAGCTAGGTGATCTCTAGTGACTGGTCCTAATTCTCTAAGAACTTTCTTTCCTAACCTAATGTCATCCTGATATGTGTGTTAAACAAAAGCCTATGGTCAGAGAGTATTTTCTTAGGCAGTACCTGTACCCTTTAGGTAAGAACTTAAAGCTTTCAGTCCTTTCAAATGAAGGATGGTTTTGCTTTAGATATTGTACAGTTACAAGTTGCAACCTAAGGCCATATTCATACAGCAGAGCCCTGGAAATATGATATATATATACTATTTTCCCCATTATAATCTTTGGGGAACAATTTCAAGAAAGGGTTTTGTTCTATGATTTGAAGAAATAAGTAACCTCCACTTGATTTCAGTGACTATTTTCCCCCTGCCTTTTTCAGTACTGACCCAGAATACTCACTGTCATCCCACAGGCAGATACATGACCACAATCAATGAGAGCTCTGAGCCAAACTGGAAAAGTTTTATATCTTTGAAGCACCAGTCAAAATGTTGCCCTCTGGAGAGCCAAAGGCAAGGTCCTTTGAGCCAAGGTGCAATTCCAGCATCATGCACACAACCTGGGAAAATGGCATCCAGAGGCAAGCCAGGACACCTGGTGCTCAGGAGCCTGCTGCTCCCATTGCTGAAGGGCTACAAGTCCAGGCTGCTCACACCTCGCTTGATGCTCTCTAAAGGCATTAATGCTGCTGGGGATGTACAGAGTGACAGAAAGAAAGTTGGTAACAGCTTTTGATGTGTAAGTATGAAAGAACAAAGCTTTTTGATTCAGCTCCTGTTCACTAGGCTGAACCAGAGATATTGCGAGGCTGGGAAACAGATGCACCCTTGAAAACTAATTACTTTGAAGCTTAATGCTTGAAAATTTTCTTTCAGAAAGGTCCTTGTGCAATCTCAGATGTGGGCTATTTCTCTGCTTTTGTCCTGCCACTGCAAATGGATCAGATGAATGTGTGGAGGGGAATTGATCGAGTACTGTCTGTGCTTGGAGGCTTGAACTAATAAGTGACAAACATAAATGCTGTTTCTTGTTAGAACGTGCTCTGTGCAATCCTGCTCAGCCTATGAATACAGCTAAAACCGAAGGGACTCTGCACACTTCCTGCAGCACGTCCAGCATCAGCTTCCCCCCACCTGGGACCTTTGTGACTGCTTTAGGGGGCTTGCTGGAGTGTAACTCAGCTTGGCCCAATCACTCCGAGAAGACAGTTCACAGCAGAGCTGATGAAGAAAAACAAGATCTTTTAAAATAGAGTCTGAAAAGAAGGGTGGCTTCACAACAGAAATGATCAGGAATAAATTGCATAGGAGAGGAACTATTTCTAGCTAGAACCTACTTGTCCTTATACAAAATGAGATCATATGATTAATTAATTCAAAGAGAATTCTATTTTTTCTCATTGCTCAGGCAGTAAACCAAAAGGACAAGTAATTTAATTTGGCCATTGGAGCATCTCTTGTTGCCAGGAAAGGGTCATATCAAACTGCTTTTTTCCCTGATGTCTCCAGAGTGCAGCAAGAGGTACAGTTATACTGTGTGCAGCAGGGAGCCTGGGAGGACTCCTTAGAGATGCTGGACTACCTTGTCTAGCTCTGCAGATAAACAGATGAACATTTTTTTCCAGCTATGTGTGTTCCTAAAGGAAATCATCTCAATCCTAATTTAATGAAGGAACCAGATCCAGATCATGGCATATTCAGACCAGGTATTTTCTGGGATAGAATCCCAAATCAGATCAAATTAGCCCTCAGATATCTGCAAGGTGTCTGGACAACCTGAAACAGAAATCTTTCACAATCCAAGATCTCCCCTGGTAATTAACCCTGCACTCCATATGGAGCGAAACTCCCAGCAGGAATATGGCTCTATGGCACCAACATATGGCTGTTGATGTGCATTTATTTAATAAGGGCCAGGCTTAAACCCCCTATGGGACAGAAATGGAGCCTTTCCTCAGGGCTTCTTCGCTTCCCATCTGCAGCCAGGGCTGAACCAGTGGGTGGGTGCGCGCACACACACACACACACACAGACACACACACAGACACACAGACACACACACAGACACACACACATATAGGTCTGAGTTTTGGAAACTGAGGAAGTTTTTGAGCTCAGACCCGGCTGTGCATTCACTTGATGGGATTGCAATAGCTGTTTGAAGCTTTTTGAGAACACATTAAAGGCTGAAGAGTACCCCAGCACTTTGGATTGCAGGCAGTCTGAGTGCTCTGAATGGATAAAAGATCAGAACTAGACATCTGTATTAAAAAAAAGACCCTAACCCCACAACAAAACCCAAATGTTCTCAGGATCGGACAAGCCTTTTGTGCTCTGTCCTCTCTACATGCTGCTCAGCTGTGCTTTTCTTATTTTCCTGTGGGAGGACTGTTCCCTTGGCTACCAGTGCTGGCCTCTGATAGTTGGCATTTGGGCACAGGATGAAAACATTGCTCTGTTTTTCTTTCATTCCTGCAGGAGCAGCAGAAACTCAACTGGACAGGTTTCTGGTAAGCAACAGCTCCAGGTGATACTACTGAACTGAGTTAGGTGATTTTGCCCTCCTGCACCCTTCCCTTCTAGATGCTGTTCCGGGTGATCTCTGTATTCCTGCTGGCCACTGCCTTGTCAGAGAAGTGCTAGCAGGAGGTGAGGTTTGGGGCTTCTCTGCCCTCCTGCACAGGAGACAGCCAGGCCACCTTCAGCTGCTCCAGCCACAGGTATTTCCTTTTAGCCACATGCAGCAGCAGTGCCTCATGAGGCACAACGTGCTCAGGCAGCCTCATGCTAACAGCAGATCGTTGCAGACACAGCGAATGCTGGCAGCTGTAAGCAGCGTCTCTTAATCTCTCTGGCTTTCTATACTAAGGACATTGTTGCTTTTGCATTAGAGGAATTAGAATAGTCTTGTCTCCTCTCGAGACCTCAAGGTCCTGCCTTCATTTGCCATTATGTGCTCCATGAAACTGTTTCATTAAAGCCTCCACACAGCGAGCTTTGCACAATAACCTGCTCTCTGTAGTCCCTCCATGGTCTGAGGCTGCTCTCATTTAAATTACAGTTCTGTGGAGGGAATCAAATACATATTTTTCTCTACTTGAATGCCTGGAGCAAACTAATGTTCTTCTGCAGTCATGAAATACAACAAAGGGACCATGATTGCAAGGGAAAGGTGAGGCTCGCAATTTCTGTGGAAACTGGAGACCAGTGTGATGAAAGGGGCACAAGAAGGAAGCAAGAACATAGGTCCATCAGATGAACAGAAACGATTGTATCTCAGGCAGAAGTTAAGAAAATGAGGCAATAAATGTCAGTAGATGAGGAGTTGTACAGTAGGTAGCTGGGAACCTGGCAAGGACTTGAGGTGACTTATAACACAATAGTCATAAGGACACCACTAATTTGTACTGGGAGAAAAAGAGGAAAAGTCACCAATACAGAAAGGCTCTCCTACTTTTATTATTTTCCCCCCATGTTTTCTGTGGTGGCCATACCAGATACAGATATGACCAGATCTGAGAATTCAGGGATCTGCCTGGGTCACAGGTTGAATAATCCCATCTTTGTAAGCAGGACTGCTGGCTTTGCCCACCAGAAAGGCTCAGAGGACAGAGAAGGCAGCTTGTGGAGGAGGAACACAGGAAGCATTGGTACAGGAGCTGCACTCAGGGTTTGGTTGTTGTACAGGAATTTGCAGTGTTCCTGCCCAGCTCAGGAACAGAGGGAAGGTGATTAGCAGGTTGGTTTGCTGAGCCTGTGTGACCTGAATTGAAATTGAGCTGTAAGGGGCCTTGCAGTTCTGCAGTCTGTTTCTCTGTCTCAGGACAGAATTATCTGTATTTATTATACCTGACAGCTATCTGCTTAGCCTCTACCAGAGGCTTCAGTCACTGCTTGCAAATTTTTCCTGTGTTTACTAAATTTTCCAGCAGAGAACTCATGATTTCCTCAACCATCACAAATACAGTGTAGTAAAAGAACAACATGCAAGCAAACAAGAAGAACCCAGCAGCACAGAGGCAGGAGCCCTGGCAGTCTAAGGCCTCCTTAGGCCCTCAAGTACTTACTTAGTTCAAGTTGACTGCAGTAGGGTATTGTTTAAAAGCAGGTGAAGAACAAGAGTCCTTTCAGCACTCTGAGAGGTGCAGACAAGGTATGATTCTTCAGCATCAGAAAGGATAACTATCAAAGGGTCAGTGTAAAAATGCAGTTCATTGTAATGAGAGAGAGAGGCAGAATAAATGAGAGTAGCTTCTGGTACCAGTGATAAGGATCATCCCGGATTGATCTTTCAACTGTGTCAAAGTGTAACTGCTCTTCAGGTTTTATTGTCAGTGCTGTCATTGCAGGAATATGCTAGAAATGAACTGCTTTATTTATTGACAAGAAAAGAGATTTACCTGCCATGAGATATGCTGCCATTTTCACATCAGTACTAATATTGTATCAGAAGTCCCAGCCAGATGAATAGTACCTGGAATGAGAGGAAAGGCAAATAGTGGAAACCTGCTTCTCCCAGCTTCTGTCCTAGTGAAGGTGCTATCACATGCACTAAATCCTGATTTTATTAAAAATACCCTTACTGAAAAATGAAAGCTCTCCAATGGCTGTGGTCCAGTTCCCCAGAAAAGAGGATCCAAGGCAGCCTGGCCATTGCTGGCACAGACAGCCCTGCTCTGTCACCTCCCTAGGAAGAAAAGCTAAAAAGCCAAAACTGTTGATCTGAAGAAGCAGCCTGATATGGTTTTCCAGTCCTAATCTGGTAAATGTGCCTCTGAAGGTTTGTTTGATGAGATGCAATATAGAAAGATACATTGTCCTTTGCAAAGATCGGTCCATAGATCATTATTTCAGACAAGGGAAATCAGAGAAAACCCAGTGAAGACCATGTGAAAACAGAACTCACCCAGCCCAGTAGAAAGGCTCCTGGTGTGACCCAAGGACTCTGCTCATTTTCTTTCAAGAACCTCATTCAGCAGAAGGCCTCAAACCATTTTCACTGAACAATTCTCTTAGATTCCCACAGAATAAAACACCAGATCCCATTTGCACAGTCTGCCATTTCCTTTTTGCATTAAAACTCTGAGCTGCCCTTATCAGGTCAGGGCTGCCTTATCACCTTCCCCAGAAAGGCTTCAGTAGTGTATATAACAGAATTAATATTCACTGCATCCTTCAAGTCTTGGAGCTCACAATTTAAAATTCCAAGTGCTGGCTTGGTAGCTCCAGCAAACACTAGGAAGGATTGCCAGGATCTCTGTACCTCTGAACTCCCTTGGCATGGGCCTCCCAAGTACAGCAGTGCTTTTAGGGAGCATCTCTGACCACGGGCTGATCCCTGTGGGTGTAACAGACCAACAGCCCCAGTGGGAACACCAGGGGTAACAGATCACTGTTCCCATTTAGCTCAAGATTGTGATTTATTGGCACTGGTAACAAAAGCAGCCTAATGAAAAGCAAAGCTTCAGAAACACATTTTGGCATTGACTCAAAAGAGAAATCAGTATGTTCATATATATCAGAGGGAGCAATCTCCATTAAAAAGTGAAGGAATGAGACAACAATGTTCTTCATACTTGCTAGGATCCCACGGGATTTCAACATGTTTTAGTCTCTGCCTTAAGCCTGTCTGTCAAAAACTGATGGGTTCATACAAGAGATCAGCCCAATCCACCTGCTTTTACTGACTCCTGGAAACTCTCAGCAAATTACCAGGCCCTGCTGGGAAGGCGCTTCTCCCAAAAGTATGTGGAGGTCTGCAAAGCAGAGAAAGGTTTAGAAAGGTTTTTGCTTGTGAATGGTTCAGAGTAACCAGAAGGTGCAACAAGATTCAATTTGCCCATACTGTCAGAATACACTTTGCATTTGCTCACTTCAGAAAACAAAATTGCATTGAGGGGGTTTGTGTTTCCTCTGTTTGTCAGGAGATTGAATAGGGCCCATTTGGGTCAAATGAACAATTTAAAGTGCAGTGCTTTGTGCAGGTGTCTTTGTTAAAATAAAATAATAATTTTTTAAAAATCAAAATAAACAGCCTGAGTCACTAGCAGCCTCTCTGTCTTGTAATCACTTGTGGTTTCATTTACTGAAATAAAAATTTATTGGGATGCCACTTCAAGTAATTCCACTGTTTTCCTTCAGGAAGCAAAAAGTACGAAGAATTAAGCTGGTCAGAGAAAAATTCTGTCAAAGGAGGCAGCAGACATGACAGGAGTCACACACCATCCTGGCTGTCCTAGGCCAGGGAGTGCACATTTGCATAGCTGCAGTCTGCCCCCAACAGCTGCTCATCATAGAGTGGCAAAATCCACTAAAAGAAATTAACTGCAACATTTGCTGCAACAGCTACATGAGAAAATGGTACATTTTGTTACTGAAAACAAGGAACTTTCCAAGTGGCTCCGGTCACACATTGCATTGTGCACGTTCAATGTCTGCAGCAGCAGCAATACCAGACAGTAGGTGGAGTGAGGAACATGAACTGAGAAAAAGCACTTACCTAATGCAGGCAGCAAAACCACCAGCAGAGACTCACGGCCAAGTTCACAACAAGCTGGAAGCTACAACTCTACAGAGGTGCCAGCACAACCACTGCTTCTCACAGTACTTTATAGACCATCTATAAAGTGCCTATGGCAGTCCTGAAGAGAAAAGTAGAAACGTGTTAACTTAGGAACACAAGGAAGATTTGAAGAAGTCAGCTCTACCTATGATGTCAAAGTACAACTTGTACATTTGTTGGTGTCTCAGAGAAAAGACTCTGGGGAGGAAAACCTTCTGTATTCAGGAGGCTACTCCAATGAACCTGAAGTACAAACATGAATTGATGTTCAAAGCAGAGGGCAGGGTCCTCAGCACGACTTTCAGCTTTGGAAATTCTAAGTTACCTTCTAGCTTGTGGTACTTTGGAAGAAAATCCTGAAAAACCTGTTAAAACCAAGCATAACTAACTAAAAAGTCTGTGCTTTATTTTCTTTAGTGTGTCTTTAGCTCTGGTTCTGATAAACCACTGAAATGTTTAAGCCTGTGCTTTGACAAAACACGTAGGCTCACCCCATCTGGAGAGCTGCGAGCTGGGCACTGCCCGGTTGTGCAAAGCCAGGACTCACCAAGTTCCTCCAGCCTCCTGTCCTGGCCTTTCTGTGCTCCAGGTTTGGCCCCAAGTGCTATTCACAAGCTAAGCCACAAAATGCTGCAGCACTGCCCTTCACACAATGAGGAGACAAACTGATGTGGGCACATTCATACCTCAACTTGCAGAGTGGCCATCCCAAAGGATATAAACACATTTTTCATTATATACTCTGTACATAAAAACATTGCATCTAATTGAACATGTTCTATCTAAAATAAATGTTTGCTCCCTCTCTGCAAATTCAATGGAAGCCAGAGTAAACCCATCTGTTTGAATCCCTGAGACTAATATTGCCTCCTCTTCCATTAACATGCGTTTATCCTGCTCTCCCTTGCACGGGAAGTGCAGCAACCCTGAAGTTTGATTAGCAGTAATCAGAAAACATCCACACCTGCATGTAGGCAGTGGGAGGCTTTTCAATTGGAAATGGATTTTGAGAACATAATGTCTCTGTTTTGAAAGGACAAATGCATCTTTCAAGGAATACAAGCAATAAAAACCATTTTTGTATTGTGTTTCTTCAAGGATAGTAATGCTATCATAGAATCAAGTGCCTTAATTGTCGAAGAGATTAATTTCTGCTCTTTGGGACTAAATATATTCAATGTTACTAAAGAAGTCCTGGAGAGTTTTTCATAAGCTGGATGATAGAACAGCCAGTGCTTATCATCTGTCCAAAACAAGGTGTCCTTTTTCTTGTCCATTTTAGGTTCAGGAGACAGGTGCAAGGGCTGTGGTGTGGGGACCTGCAGTGACACAAAAGCAGCCCAGACAGCACTGCAGCATGGCAGGGCATGGAGGAGCAGGGTGATTACTGCTGAAGAAAGCAGCCTGGCAGGGAAGCCGTGCCTAACTGAGATAAGTGACTTTTATTCATTCTGTTTCCAAGCCTCTACTATCTTTAATGCCTGTTGAAATAAAACATTTGGAAGAAAAGTCCTCCCTGATAGTGTAACTTTCTCATCTTTTGGCTAAATTCTAAGGATGTTTCTGGTCCTCGTTTGTCAGGTTCCCAGGAAACAGGGAGGAAGGCAAGATTTACTCTTCCCATAACACCTAAATATAAACTGTAATCAGATTTATAAACAACATCTACAGGCCTCTTTCATAAGCTATAAAAAGCTTAGAAAAGTACATCTGTGCATTTCTATTTCCTTTTCATAGTCTTTCACCTCTGCTTCTATTTCCCTAAATAGAAAGATAATAGTATTAATCTATTCCTTGGGGCTTTTGTGAAGATTCACAATTAATATTTATGCGGTAAAATGGAATAAATGCTATATAAGTGCTGAGCATTGTTATTGTTCTCTCTCTTTTCATTAGCACATCATGTGCATCCCAAATAGGACAGATAAACACAGAAATTAGCCATCCTCAAAGTCAGGCAAGCGAGAAAGGTAACATGACTGCTAGGGAGCCATTAATTAAAAATGTTTGCTGTGGGTGACATCTGTGGCAAACAAAACAACCCTCTGAGATTCAAAGAATTAAATATATTTCTTTACTCATTTGAGCAAGTTCTGTCTGCAGCAAAGAAGTTCTGGGAATATTTTCAAATTAAATATGCTGCACGTACTCCCACAGCAGCTGCGTCTTAAACAGGAGTCCAACTGAGGCAGCAAGTAGGTATTGCATTCTAAAACCTGGAAACCTCCCTCAATGCTTCTTTCCAGATCTCATTTATTTCCTGTGCTTATTACTATCTGTGTGTTTTCCAAAGCACAACTCACATGGAACTGGCTCCTTCTTTGCAACTCCTATAGTAGCCAAACCCCATTTCCACAGGTTTTTGATGCAGGAATTTGGATTAGTCCCAACACTATCAGGATTTCTCATTTGTCTATCTCAGAGTGTTTCCATCTGGTCTGTCTCACAGCTGGTGGTTGTGTTGCCACACCTGTCCAGAGCACCTTGGTGTTTGCCCTCAGAACAGTTTGCCTTCACTTAGAAACTTCCACGATGTGCACGATTTTCTAGCTGAGGCTGCATGAGCAGTGCACAAGTACTTCATCTGAAATAATCTTACAGAAATAGCCTTTTTATACTGCATCAGTCTGACATAGAAAATTGCTGCACTTCTCTTCAAAATATCACAGGGCCAAAATCGAAGACACTGTCTGAATGATGCATCAGTGCCCAGCTGGGTTTGGCAGCAAAGGTGCAAAGGGAAAATGAGGATTTGCAGAGGTTCTTGCAGTTGAAATCCCTAGTTTGGGATTGGTTTTCCCTAGTTTTGGAAGGCATGCATCAGACTAAAACCGAGTTGTGAAACCCAATTTGCTTTTCTTTTCCAGAAATAAGAATTTGATAATAACATTCTGCTGGACATGGCCTTCAGTCAAGGGGAGGTGACTTTATTCCTGCTTATGCAGGTGGGAGTTGAAGTGCCCTTCCGCAGAAATCTCACAGCCATTTAAGGCTGGTTAAGTAAGCCATTTGAGGTTTACTCAAGACACTAATCCCTCCATAACTGCTGGCTGGAGTGGCTCTTCCTGCATCCCTCTACATCACAACAGCCTCCTGTCTCACTCTTCCAACCTCCAGCTAAAGCTGCTTCCTCCCAGGGTGACTCTGGTGGATGACTTGCAAAATGGCAATTCTTGTCACCAAAGGATGCTAAAACCTACCAGTTCTCTGGTGTTTTGTTGGTCAACAAAAGGAGCATTTTCCTAACAAACTGATTAAAAGTGTGCAACCAGGGAAGGAATAAACATTACAGAAGAAAAACAACTTCTCACGGCACCTGGAATTTATAGATTTGGCCTTGCAGTTGGCCTGACTGAGGCCCTGTTTGACTAAGCCAGAGTTTTTTACTTACCACTGTAGTAAAGCCTAAGACTCCTCCTCACTCACCTTCAGCCTACAGTTCTGAGTATTTCAAGGTCTCAGTGAAGAGCTCATCCTGCATAAAACATTTGCTCTTTGGACATGCCAAGATGGGACATATCAATGCTAAGGAAGGATGTGTCAGTGAGAGAATTCTTGAAATATAATGTGCCTGTACATGTACACACTGACTCTCCAGGAAGGCTTTAAATAATAGGCAGATTTAGATTAGATATTAGGAATAAATTCTTCCCTGTGAGGATGGTGAGGCCCTGGCACAGGTTGCCCAGAGAAGCTGTGGCTGCCCCATCCCTGGAAGTGTCCAAGGCTGGGCAGGACAGGCCTTGGAGCAACCTGGTCTAGGGGAAGGCGTCCCTGCCCACGGCAAGGGGTGGAATGAAATGATCCTTAAGGTCCCTTCCAACCCAAAGAATCTGTGAGTCTGTGATATGATTCCTTGCTCTGGTTTATCTCCTATCCTTCATGGAAAATGTACCTTCTTCCCCCACAGTGCAGAAGAGAAGGTTGAGAAGGGCTGAGAACAGCCAAGGTGCCTTCCCAGGCCTGCTCTTGCTTGAGTCCCTCGGGGCAGTGCTGCACTCCCTGGCTCGAACTGACAGCCCCTGTGCTCCCTCCTGCATGCAATTGTCCTGTTACACATCAGGATTTCAGATTACGATGGAATTGCATCATCTGAGAGGAAGAGATGCTGGCCTGCAGAGCTGAGGTGGCCATGCCCTTCAGAGCAGCAAGGTTTTGCAGAGATAACCTGCCCCATCAGCTCAGACTTCATCGCAGTGTGATTGCCCTTGTTCACGGTGCTGCCTCTTTGAGATTAGGCTTTAATCTTTGAGATTAGGCTTTAAGATAAACCCATGACCCATTTTCATCCTGGGCTTTAGAAAATAATTTGCTTGCTTCAAATCCTAAATTATTCAATACAAAGTGATAGTTTCAGTAAGGGTCCATAAACTATACAATGGATGCTGATCCCCCCCCACCTCATTCAAACCCAGTCTCTGACATAAGGAATCTGGCTCACATTGTGCTTCAAGTCAGAAGTCAGCCTTCAGAAAAGACAAACTCAATGCATTTTAAATGCAAGAGTCAAATCTGGCTGGGAAGAAAGCCCACATCAGCTACCAATCTTTTATTCTGTGATATTACTTGTCTGTGTGCTCCAAAATCCAAGCCAGATGTCTTTACTCAAAGATTTTCTCTCTAGGAGTATCTGGATACCTGATGGAATCTAATTAACCCTGGCACAGACAGCTATCTAAAGAGTACTGAACCATTTCTTGTTCTTAGCATTTGCACTTCAGGAATATCCTAAAGGAAAAGAAGGAAGGATTCATGGTGAATGCTGTCCACTAATTTGCTTGATCTTTTCCTTTCAAGAGAAGTAATTGCCAATGAGAAGCAGTGAAAACTGCAAATGGTGTGTAAGAATAAGGGTAATATGCAGTTATAAATTCAGATGTCCATTTGCCATGGATAAGAGCTAGTAAAAGAAACTCAGTGAAGGAAGACAGCTTTGCTCTCATCAAAATCAGAGCAGAATCTCCCTGTCAGAAAACAAAATATTCCATGTTCAAGCAGATCATTACACTGGTTTTTACACAGTCTTTGCATTCCTAACCACTCCTTAAAGCATCCTAAACTCCTGACATGTTCAAACCGTTTCCAGATAAGAAGAGAGACACTTCACAGGAAATGGTAATAAAGGAAGTTTGTCTTTGCTTTTCATGTTCTAAGTAAATTAACTGGTTCTCTTATTTGTTTTGGGTTTTTTCCCTTTAGCATGTGTTTCAGAAATGAAAAAATAGTTTAGTGCATTTCTTCCATTCAGACTAGCTTAATCAATGCAATGTCCGAATCAACTCCTTTTCAATAGATTTTCATGAAAGATGAGCAGATGTTGCACTTAGGGACATGGTTTAGGGGTGGACTTGGCAATGTTGAGTTAGTGGCTGGATTTGATGACCATAAAGGTCTTTTCCAACCTAAATTGTTCTGTAATTCTGTGCAGGGGTGCCATCCACAGCTCTGCTAGGATGTCACACCCTACTTACGACTAAATATTAAATGCCTCCACCCTGCTACTCTCAGTTAGAGATGCACCCACATACCAGAGTCACCTCCATCCTGGTACTCTGCAAATGTTAGAGGCTTTGTTGGAGAACTGTAGGAGCAAAGAGAGCATCCTGAGGCAAAGCTACCAGCAGCTTTCTTGATGGGCAATTTTGGATCCTTTCTTACTCTTCTCAGTACCAGTGGATGTCTGCTTCTCTGTTTTCTGCTGAGGTAGGATCAATACAGTTTATTAATCAAAGTATGAGTTGATCTGCAATTGATGTTTTCCATAAACATTTGTGGGAACTGTGAGAGATGGACAAAACTCTTTAAGGATCTCTCTGCTTTTCACACAGTCTTGCCATTTGGGATCCCTCTCTCCTGCCTATAAATATCTGAAAGACTGATCTCTACTCCAAGGCAGCCACCTGGGTCCCTTCCAACAGCGAATAGCAGGAACACATGTTGCTGCAGGGTGGAATCTCCTGGGCCAGGAGGAATAGCCAAGTGCTGGTTGCTGTCTATTATTTCCACTGGCTACAGGAGAAGAGAGGACAAATGCCTGAAACCAGCTAATTTTTAGATTGTTAAAAAAAGGTGAGGCAACTGTACCCTTTGCAGCTGTATCTGTTCTGCTTGCTTTTAAAAGATCTGCTTGGTTTTACAAGACATAAGCAGGAATTCTTGCTTTCAGGAAAAATCCAGGAAGATTATAGAAACTTCCTTCTCCCACTGGCACATTTTTTTTCTTCCCTAGCCTCTACTACTGTTTTGTTTAGGCTTCTTTCAGCAAAGCACCTGGCAGTGGGCATGCTGAGGTAGCTGCTGGATTGAACTAAACCTTTGCGTGGGTTCAGGATGGAAATTCAGCAATAGTGAATTCAGCAGTCCTGATGGTTGAACCATGCACAGGCATGCTGCCAAGAAGTTTACACTTGTCCTTGCCCTTCCTCAATTACTAGTTTGAAAGAACATCTCCTGCTCCACCAATCTACACTGCAGTATAAAACTCAGGTTGGGCTGTTATTTCTCCTGACTGGCTTTTGCTTTTAACAAGAGAAGCATGTGCAGAACCCAACTCCTGTCCAGTGCTCTGCTCCTCTGACAATCCATAGCAACCCTTAACTAGAACTGCAGACTGCAAGGGGTCTCTATCAATTAACACCATTGCTGCCAAAGAGCAATGAAGGAGAAAAACCCTTTTAAAAATGAGAGACTAACTGCAGCAGCAGTTGTTAACTGCAGTAGCCTTGCAGGACTCTCAGAGGAATCCAGAATGGAAAGCCATGTGTTACAGTCCACACTGTAATGTGTGTTGGGATGCTGGGAGAGACACTGCCTTTTACACATCTTTTCTGTGTTGTACCTATTTTGCTTGTACAGCAGGGTTTGGGGTGGGAGGAATGGATTGGGGCTGGGGGGTTATGGCTGAAAACTGAAAACTACCTCAGTTCATATTTAATTTTTTTTTCATCTTGAACAGTGTATGATTCCACCTTATAGGAGCACAGAAGGTGAGTGGTGCTAGAAGCCCATGGGCTGTAATGGGAGGGAGGGAGGGAAGGAGAGAGGACACACTGCTTAAGTACCATGGCTGGTGCGAGCCTAATGTCAAAAGAAGGTGGTGAGACAAGGGGACCTGGAAGCAGCATTTCTGGGAGCAGAAATGTATAATGAAGTTACTACACGGACAGGATGAAATAACTGAAAGTCACAGAAATCATGCTAAAGAAACTGGAGTAGTGAACTTGGCTCCTGAGCTTCTGAATGTGTCCTTACCTATCCCAGCATCACTGATGCTCATTTGCATAAAAGGATGCTTTATTTTATAACAGCAAATGATTTGTCAGCTAGCCTCTGCATCTGCTCCCTGGTAATTTAGATTAATGGCATTTAGGGCTTTTCTTTAAAGAAATTGTTGTTGCAGCTTTCCCATGGTGCCAAAAGAAAGATTCTATTGTTCTTCGTGCTAATACTGTCATTTAAAAAAGTCTAAGTTGTTTTTTGATTCTCTTAAACTGGGAATATGAGTAGCAAAAGAGAATTAAATTTGCATTGCATAAAATGAAGATGAAAGCACTTTGGTGGAGTCTTGATACACACTTAGGAAGCATTTTTAAAATTCCCATATTCCCAAAATGTACATATACACATTGAGGATCAGTAGCTTGTTCAAAGGATAATTTATTATAATTTATACTGTTTGGCTACTGAAACGATATGCTTTCTTCTTCCAGTAAGATTCTGGATTATCTGACAGGATCAGAGTGAGATGTTTGTTCCAGTGGATGTAGTCATCCACTATCATAAGCCTTCTTGTGCTTCTGGATAAGAATTTTATGCCCAACATGAAAAAAAAAACATGGTCACATTTTGAGCATAACTTGCAACAGCTCTTTGTCTTTGGATGGTGCTGGACCAGTTCCATAGGAGGACTGCACATGGTCTGCACATGATCTGGCAGATCCATCAAAATCCTGTTAATTAGAGCTGCTCTTATAAATTCAGGAATAAAGTAGCCTACTCTCTGTCTCACTCTGAAATACCAGATACAGTAGCTTACCCATTATTTGTGTTTCAAGTTCTTTATTTCATCCTGATGATGAAGACTACAATGTTCATCACAAATCCAAGCAGACATGGAGAATTTAGGTGCCAAGAGCCTGGTGTATTGAGGGAGGCAAGAGGAGAGCAGCTGTCTGTGGTCAGTGTGCACAAGGCAGTGGCAGTGCCCAGGCTGTACACTTGGATACCTTCTCTTGTAATCCTCTGGAACATCAGAATGGGTCTTTCAGCTTTTTAATCAGTGGTAAAATAGAGAGACAATCCAATTTATTAATTGTCTGGGAAGAAGAATAAAACAACATTGCTACAATTTTGTTGAACAATTTGGTTTTTATGATCTCCATATCCGTATTGCTGATTAATTCACATTTCCAGTTGCTTCACATTCCCTGTAAATTTGCCTCACTCTAATAATTTTGTATCTTTTAAAATTTGATTTTACTGAAGCAATTCTTTTGTCTGCTAATTCTGATTGTTTCTAATTTGGAAGGCAAAGGCAGATATGGCTTAGCACATCACTAATATCCCTCAACACTCTTCAGTTTTCATTTGGCCACTGGGGAATTCTTTAGTGGCCGAATGTCAGGTTTTAATTAAATGTCTTTTTGGAAAAACTGTTTTAGTTCAGTCTTTTGCCCTTTTGAGCCACATGAATAAAGCTGGAAAACTGAACTGGTATTTGCAAACTGGGTATTGGAAGACAAGATGTGTACAATGGCAGTTCACATCCTTTTTGCATCGCTTAAAAATCACATGGTGTTCAAACTTGCAGCATTGTTCCATTTCAGACACAGCCATTGGGATTATATTCTGGAATTGTGCTGAGGGAGTTATGATACACTTTCCTTGATAATTGGTATGCATAATAAGGTTATATTTCATTTAAAGAAAGCACCTAGCAAGAAAAACTCTGACTCCAATCACATTAATTCACCCTAAGCAAGGTTTTTAATTACATCCAGGTATCTGGAGATGCACCAAAGTGCTTAATTCACATGGTCTGATGGACAAGTAGGCTACAGTCTGCTTTATAAACCTCACTTCAACTTCCTTAGGACTAGTTCACCTTTCTTTTCTCTTCTGCTGCTCTCTCCTGAGCTCTCCCAGCCCATGTTTCAGGCTGGCTGTGAGCCATACAGCACAGTCCCGAAGCTGAGCAAATGCAGATATCAGCACAGACTCAGGGCTTTGCTAACCCATTGTTTGGAGATGGTATTTTCCTAGCAAGCACAGAGTGAGATCACGTCTGCTCATAAAAAAATGTAGGCAGACCGTTGGATTCAAGGTAACATCAATTATTCCTCCAAATTGCCAGCACAGGGAGCGAAGCCGAGATTAAAAGCAAATATGGCCTTAACGTGCTGTTATGTTGTGCTGCTCAGGGCTTGGCAGATGTTCCCATCCAGAAAACCCCCAGGGAATCTACTTATTCTGCCTATCAGGCCCAGGACCATAAATCATTGCACCAGAAATAAGGAGCACTGGAAAACATCAACATTATTTAACGTTGTAGAGCTCTTTCTCCAGAGAAAGCAGAGTTGCTATGAGGATTAAATACATCTTATGGATTTGGGATGTACTTTTGCCATGGTGAAGCAAACCTGGGGGACCCAGTGTACACGGAAAATTTTAGTGAGCCAACTTAGTGGGAGCTTCCTTTCATTTTCCTTAGCCTGCTGTGCTGACTCCAGCCCCCAGCTATGGACTGTACTGCTCTGGAGTCCCTGTAGAACACTTCTAAACAGGGAAGATAGGTGGGAAATGGGGCATCGATTCTCATCGATCCTCCACCTCCACCTTCATCCTGGCTAGACAAAATCCCCTGCTAATGTGCCCCTGGGTATTTTCCAGGGCTGGCCTTGCACTGAATAGCACAAACAGAGCAGAAAATGCCATCTTTCCAAGTAAAACCAAGGACTAAACATTTTTCAGTTTACTTATGTGAGCAGTACAGCTCAGTGGTAATTAGTAGTTTGGGGGGTTCTCATTCTGACGGGTTTAATGAATATTAGTGATGTTGAGGAATGCTGCTTTGAATAGCAAACACCACTGGAGCTGTTTATCAACCAAAGTTTTCAGCCTAGGTCAGGCACAGCGGATTTAAAAAAACCAAAACAGTTTATGAAGTACTGCTGGGTAAGAGACATTGCTTAAAAACCAAAACAAACACAGGGGAAAGCTATTATGCACATTATTAACTTACGGAATTTGATCTTTAGATATAATTTAATGCCTTTGTGAGGCATTCAATAATTTAATAATTTTCAATAATTCAGTACTTTAGTACTGTTAATGCCACAGTATTTCATCAGTTTGCCTAGTAACCATCATATGTTAACACAGCAAACACATGCCCTGTGATGTTTTTTATCCTAACATCTTCTAAATCTATATTGACGTAGGTGCCTTCTTTAAAGTGCTTAGATAGGAAAGTAAGAACAACATTATGGATTATTTTAAGTGAAACCAAGTTGGTTCCAGCTTTTACTCTACTTCCTTTTCCCAAGTATTTTATACTTTTGTCTACAGCAAGCTACCAATCATAATTAATAGCAGTCCTAAGCCAGCCCTGATGAGATGATTACATGAGATGCTCACAAAAGTAATGAGATTTTTAAGTATCTGTTTTTGTCCTTGGTGTTTGGCTGTGGGCAAGATCCCTAACCTGCAGATTGGCACACCCTCCCCACCAAAGACCATGCAATAGCTTTCCTTTTTTAATTTCCAGAAAAAATGTGTGTTATAAATCTAGGATTAAGGCCAGGTGTGGCCACAAACAAATTTGGGAAGGTGAAGTAATTGCTGTTTGCTGAAAGTAATTGCTTCCTGTTACGATTACCATAGCAATTAATGTAATTCTCTATTATACCATCGGGAATAATAAAGTTAGTGGAGAAGAACAGCAAACAAACACCTTGGTCTGCTCTGGAAAACAGATTAGTACAAAACCTGCCTTGTTACACGGACAGCAGGAGAGCTCCATTGTCCTTAGCACTTCACTCTCTTGCTTTTAAATGCTTGGCTTAGTCAAAGTCATGAGAGACAATTAGGTTTTTGTCACTTAGCAACCATAACTGGGTTCAGGAGCAAAGCAATTTGGAACAGACAGTACTTGACTACTGAACGTCACCACTGCAGCACACCTACAGCCACTCACTCCTGTTTGAAACCGGGGAGTCTGGGCCACAGAAAAACAACCAAAGCGCCTTTGAAAAGAAGTTTTCACATTCCATTTTTCAAGCTTCTAGTGGAACTTTATCTTCCCCTGGTTTCCCACCATCCCATCACCCATACAGATGAGTTTTTGAAGAAGTCCTTGAGACAGGAAGGACACAGGTAAGCACCTAAGGCTGTCTCAAGGCATCTCAGTGCTAATGCCACCCAAGCCAGCTGCAGTGAAACACCTACTACCGAGGATATCCCAGTGGACCTCTCCTGTATGTTCACTTAGGTGCTTTCGAGTTTCAAGTAGGTACTTAGGATGTCCTTGGATGAATAGGAGGTTTTGAATGAAAATATGACACAATGAAATAATGAAAAATGTAATTGTACATTCCCTGTAAATTGTGGGACTATGGGTCTTCAAGAGTGGTAGACAAATCAAACATTGGTGACAAAAATACTATTCCTATTTATAAAAGTACTTCAAGCAACTCTGTTTTCCCTCTCCCCAAAAAATCCTAGCTCAGTGGATTTGTAAAAAACCCACAGTCCTTTCTCTGTCTACTCTTGTAACAAGCTCAAAGAGCTGGAAAAAGAAGTGTGGGGAAAGGGCCTATGTAGTACCAAGCACAACAGAGCAGACATTCTGGCCCAAACTTTGATGCATGCCCACAGTGCAAGTGATGTAATATATGCTAAGAGTTATTTGAGAAAATAAAGCACACGAGACAGAAAAGTGACTGATTTAGAAGGATCACAAGGTGTAGTTAATACTCAAGGCCTGATTCTGATATTGGTTGGAGCCATTCACTCCAGGGGCTCTGAAAGACTCAATTTCATCAGTGCATATGAGGGCAGCATCAGGCACCTTCTGCTTTCAGCTCTGACCTGATAAAAGCACTCTTGACTCACATAGCATCATCCAGGAGTGAGTCAAGCGTGTACTTTCCTAGGAGTTTAAACACAGTCTTGAAAAATGTTTGATGGATATTACAGGAGGTCCCAATGGAAGCAGAAGCCCACTGTGGCTGGTCTCAGAGCATTGAGGGATGAAGAGAGACTTTTACTCTCATATCCCAGCATCCAGCTAAACCATTCAGTTCTGGAAGACTGAATAAATGTAGTTGAAAATCACAGCAGCCAAGCATTTCTCATTACTTTTTGCTGCTGAAAATGCTATGGAAAAGGGAGGAAATTACCTTGGCTGGGGCATGTGATGCTTGCCTGGAAGTCCTTAAGTATTTTGTTCAGCCCCAGTACACAGAAAATAAAAACGTCTGAACAAATTTATTGCGGGTTTAGTTCTCTGCTTGTCACACTTGACAGCAAATCTGTGACTGGCTGGAGATTGGTGCTGCTGAGTGGGGAAGGGCAGCTCTCTCTTGCCACAACACCCTGCCTAATGCACTGGTGACCTGTTTATTGATCATCCCTGGGAGATCCAGCTTTATGGATATCCTCTGCAGGGATGCAGCAGAAAGGGAAGCAACTGAGGAAAAGTGGAACCTGCAGCTATGGGGCCTTGGCAGCTAAAGAGCAACTGCCTCCCCTCAAGGCAGCTCCTGTGACAGCAGTGTCACAAAAGTCTACATTCAGATGAATTAGTACAAGAGCCAACAACATTCTTGGTATATTAGACATGTATTAATTATGTTCTATCGAGAAATAAAATGACATTTAAATTGTCTCTAATAATGTAACTGCACCATGAAACTCCTGTATTTTCTTATGCTTAAATAAGCAATAAAGATTGTGATGGTATTTTTGCTTTATCAAGAAATACTCTTTTTTTTAAACTTATGTTTCTCATTAGCACAAAATAATGGGTAACTATGGATCTAATTGTCAGGCTCAATTTATGCTCAATGATACGTGAAGTCTGCTCCTTAACTGCCAGAGAAATGTGGGCTTCTGAGTGTTTCCCTCCGTTCCTTTCTTAAGCATGTGCAGCATTCCTGCCTCCTAAAGATTTAGTCTATAAAAGGCTGTCATGTGTCTTTAATACTGGAGGATCCTACTCTTCCTAGTCATTAGACTGGAAGTCCTATGTGTTACACAAACTTTTGTTAAAATATTTATATTCCAAACCTGTTTCAAGACATACCTTATAAATATTCAGATGATCTTAGATTCTGAAAGTTACCAGGGATTAGTCTAATATTTTCCAGCCAAACCCCAGAGTTTTAGGTACTGAACTGAACATGGTGTTTCTGAAAGAGAAGAACAAATTGGAAAAGTGCAAATGTTAGGGGAGGTATGACCCAGAAGCCAAAACTTCAAATACTTTTCCCTGAATCATCTTATTCTGTGAGACTCGAAACCTGCACAAACACCATTTCCTCCTGAGGCAGGAACAGGAAGAATTTGAAATCTGGAAGGCTGAAAATAACTTTCCCAAAGATCTTTCTCTCACATCTCTGCTGCTACATTAGACACTAGAAAAAGCACAGGAGTGTGTAAAGGTGTGGATGTGAGCACCTGGTAGTGCCATGCTCCTGGGTGACCTGCCATTCCAGAGAGTCCCAGGGTGACTGCACCGCAGCACCGCTGAGCACAGCAGCCTCAGCTCCAGCAGCTGCAGAAGGAAACATGAAAACAACCTCACTGAGTTCTTTGCTACAGCAGCACATCTGCATCCCCTCTGGATCAATATGCCCTGGGTGGAGAATGGCTTTGTCTTACCTGGTCCTTCCTTTCCTCTTTCTCTGTGTGCTTTTCAAGTAACACAAGGAAACAGATGGTCTATCCCTAGCATTGCACCTCATGGTTTTGCCCAAACAAGCCTGAGCCATGGAATTTTTTGCAGGTTATGATGAAGTTAGACATGGCTGTCTATTGGCCAGTGTCCTTGACAGGATGTATCCACACAGTTCCAAACCATTCATCTGTGGTGTAAATGACCAGACAGAACAATGCCTTCCACAGGCCTTCTGTTCTCTGAGTCCATTCTAACTCCATCCTTTGCTGCTGTTCATGCTTGTTGCTCCTGTCTATTTCCCTTTCCCTGTATGTTACCATGTGGGATAAGCAATGCATGCTGAGAACTGCTCAGATACAGCCCAGTGATCTGCCAGTGAATTCCTTCTGTGGGTGTTTGAATTCCCCAAGAGTAACTTACAGATTTAATTTAGTCCCATTATATCTCTGAAACAGAATTCTGCACTTTCATTTTTCTCCGTCCTGGGGTACCTTATGCTTCCTTATGCTATTCCCAAACGCAGCTGCCCAGGACATCATGTTTTGTGATGGTTTCATTTTTGACTGGCTCATAATTAACTGGTAGCTGGTGAGTTAGTGTTATTCCACATCCCTCGTCTTACACTACAGACTGACTGCTCAGTGCTTTACAACTTTTTTATTATTATTATTATTATTATTTAAGGTACTGTGATATTCCGAATAACTTAGAAAAATACTTTATTTGACTTTATTACATGCCACCACTGAGGACTCTTCAGGCTCCTCACATTAGCTGCTGTTGCCAAGCTGATAAATATGAAACACTGCCTGTTGATAACCTGCAAGGAATATTATTTTCCTCAAGTGGAACAGGCTCTCCAGTTGTGACGTATTAGAGGGATCTTGACGCCAACTGCCACCCATTAAAATGCTAATCAGCAGCAAAGGGAGGAGGCAGAGCCAAAACCACAAACCCAGAAACTCATCAAAGCTTGAAGGAAACCACGGTTTTACCACAGTGGTATTGTACCAGCTGTACCAGCAGCTTGGGCTCGGGCTCAGCACGTTCATCCTGCAGGACAAGTGACCACTTCACAACCTTTTAATCCAAAACATTTAACCAGTCCTCATGACCTTTGCTTTCCCAGCTCCTGCCTTCCCATGGCAATGGAGAAAATAAAAAATAAAAAATGTTCACAAATTACAGGATTTAGTAACTTGTACCTTAGAAGAAACATATTACTCAGAGGTGACTGCACATTTAGTCATTAGAGCCAACAGCTTCCCAACTGTAGCTCAAACTGTTCTTCTCATTTTTTTTAAAACATGTATAGCATGAATACACAATCTATTTCTTGGAGTTACCTGTTAATTGTGGAGAGATTCTGAATTTGTTGCCTTCATCATGAATAAAGCCATATGTTTCACTTGCAATTTCTGGCTTTTCATGTCATATGAAACACTCAGATACAATCTCATGTGACATTAAAGTCACTGCACCATGTCTCTCAACATCATTAAAATAAGGAATCATCTCTGCTTAAAAATGCAAAGAAAAATTTCCCAGTTGCATTATTTTCTCCTCTGGAGAAAGGATTTGGGGATCTTTTTTTAAAAGGACAAAATGAAAACCAACATTGGACTGAAAGAACAACAAATTCCTTTATCTTTTTAAAAACCAAATGCATAAATACCGATTCTTCCATTACTTTGCCTCACTTTTTGCAGCTAAAACGTCTTTTTAGCAAAACCAGTAACTGAAGGGTGCAGCCAGTCTATAAAGCTCAGATGGGGTGAAAAACTGAGTTTTGAAACTTTGCAAACAAGTTGCTCTGAGCCAATTTTCCCACAGCTGAATCTTTGCCTTGTTTATTCTCATTTCCCACAGGTAGTTATGGCATTGGCAATTTGAAATAACGTGCTGATATTCAGCATGTTGTTTTATTTCCTCTCCTATAATTGAGTTGTGCTGGTTTGACATTTTGATTCAGCACTGTAAAAAAAGCAGATCCAATTTACTGAAATTTCTGTGGTTGATTCAAAAATACTGATTCAATTTCTCAGCACATTCATTAGGGAAAACATCCTTAACCTTACAGCTGTTTGCAGAAACAAGTAGTCATTCATCAGGAACAAGAGGAACATCTCACTCTCCCTGGAGTAAGTCACAGCTTTGGGCAGGGATGGATCCAACCTGAGACTTGGTTTCCACAAGGTTTTCTGTTTTCCCAGATGGAGTACAGTCCCATGAAAGCCACTGCAGAGCCACTTCAGTACTCTCTTGACCCTGCATCAACACCTAAAGGGTTTCCACCTGCTCCACACTGTGTGAGAGAAGAGGGAGAACAGAGGCAGCAATAATGGCAAAGGACCAGGTCAATACAAGGTGTTATCTGTGAAATCCAGATTATAGTAAACATGAGAACTGACAACCTAAAATGTTCATAAACCAGATGCTCACTCTCCTCTGTTTCTGGAGACATACCCTGGCTCTTGCTTCTGCACACCCTTTTGGAACAGGCACAGATTTTGCCCGGATGAGGGCTCAGGAGGCTCAGGATGCTGCCCCATCAACTCCGTGTCCCTCTGTAGAAATTCATCCACAGCCAACCAAAGCCTGAACAAACCATTTTCCCTCAGAATCTCTAGGTCACACTGCATGACCCAGCTGGTAAAATGTTCAGCACTGCTGATGGAGGAAAGAAAAAAAATCATGGTCATTAATACCCTCTTGCCATCAGCTTCTTTTTAACCTAGGGGAAAGGGAAGCTGTGGTTTCATAAGATACTCTTCAGCTTTAGTATCCTGAAATATCAGATGCAAAAAAGGTGCTTATATGGATCTCTTTGTACTTATGCTGTTTCCACTAATCAATTTCACCGCTCTGTTTTGCTGCTGCCATCAAAATGTACTCTCAGTATAGAAAGCAAGGCTCTTCAACAGTTTTTCTAAAGGATGTGGGTTGGAAAAAGCATGGGACCAATGAAGGGGACTAAAAAGATGTTTTCAAGTAGCTGGTTTCTAATACATGTGAAATCTGAATTTCAGTATATTGGTAATAGACTTAGGGATTTCAGAGATGCCTCAGTAGATTCTTCCCATACAAAGGTATCTTAGACACACTCTACACACATATCTGAATCAATTATCTCTACCTGTAGACAACACCCAGGAACTAGAGAAGGACAGGAAAGGGATATTAAGTGCAATAATCCTGCTGAGCGCTAGAAACCAGCACCTCTTCCAAAGATTCATTCCAGAAAAAATGGTGTTGGGATCTTGGAGAGATCCTGATGGTGGTTGTTCACATGAGGTTTTCAACTTTTCAAATTTCTCTCTGCAGCAGGGATCTCTTTTTTTGAACCAGAAATAGCTTAATATGGCTCAGAGCCGATTCTCCAAAAGCCGGTCCATTGTAGAATTCTCTCATCCTCTGTTTTTAATACAGTATTAGTGGATCTCTACCCCACTACTCAGTTTAAATATGCACTTTTTTCTTAAATTCCTAAGCTTCCAAACAAATGACTATGAAAAGAACAAGATCACTTCTAAATCTATTGGACAAATTTTTCAATTCCTCACTTCATATTAAAAGATAGGGTTCCTGTGAGCTTCAGGCTAACAGAACAGAACTTTCAAGCTCCTCATTTTTATTCCTAGGAAGTAGCTGAATCTTTATGCTTTTCCTGCCTCATTTGTTCCAAAACTTGAAGGATGTAGCAGTTGTGAGGATCTCTAGCATTTGTCATGTTAGGAAAATAATTAAAACAGGCATTATTTTCGTTCAGTAAAACTGTGACTTTTCTTTGGTCTTTCTTCCTTAATTTAAAAATTGCGAAGGATAAAGCCTTCAGAAATTATACTTAAAAATGATTCATTACGAAAGTCATTACGTACTCAACTGATTGTGTGGCAGCATTGATTAGGGATTTTCTACTTAGACACAAAGTCAGATTAAGTAACTCAAGTGAACAGGGAGTTATTAACACTGCAGTATCCAGAGAATGGTAGGAATGAGAAAAGCAGATCACTTTGGAGTGAGCTGCCGCTTCTGCCAGTGTGACTCCAAAGGAAGGGGCAGCCGGGCCCAGAAGTGGCAGTGGGAATCAGCCAGCCTGGTCACACTGAAATCCATCAGGGGCTGCTGCTCGTGCTGCTCTGCTGCTATCTGTGTGTGCACGAACACAAACACACTTCCTACATCCCACAGTCTGAGGGGCCCGTTTCACACAATTCTTATTTTGACCCTATGATTAGAAAAACTCCTCAACTTTGAAAAACAATAGAAAATGCTCACAGCAGCTCCTGTGAGTTTTAGTAGCTTCTGCACGGCTGATGGCACAACAGTCCTGAATTTGCTTTATGTGGTAATTTAAGCAATTTAAGCTTAAAATGTTCCCAGGGCAAAAATTAGGGCTATGTCTAACAAGTACATTAAGGCTTATTATGCCTGTTAAGCACAGGGAGTCACCCTTGTTGTGACTGCACATTACATTTGAAAGCTGTTCTGGGCAGTGTGCTGATTCCCTAATCAAACCTGTGTGGGAGGTACTTTTTAGTGACATTTAGAAACCCTCAATTAAAAAGGGAAAAGAAATGGGTTTTCCTAAACACAGTGACAGAAAACAAAACCAGATATTGGACACAGGCAAAGAACTGGAACTGTTCTTTTTGCATTCTGTTTTTTACTTTTATTCTGTTACTTGGGTTTTAAGAGACTCAAAATGAATAAAAAGCCCAGTATCTGAGGGGAAAATAACCTTGTTATTTGAGAAATCAAAGATTTTGAAATTGCCCAAGAGACAGAAATCAAAGATATTTTGATCTTGCAACATTCAAAATATCAAGTACATGTTACTTTTAAATATCTTTAGAATTCAAAAATTAAAGAAGTGCTGACTCAAATTTGTATGAAGGTAAAATAACTTAAACCATCTTTTTTTTTCACCTTCCATAAATCTTTTATTGGTGGTTCAAAACGAAGCATATGCTTCCAGAACGTTTATATCAGGGCTGGTATCCTCCAAGGAAACCAGATGGCAAAACTCATAAATCCTTTTCCCTTCTGATCTTTGACAGTCCCAATCAAGAAAGTTATGAGGTCGGAAGATCGGGTTTATGTCCTGTTGTTATAAAAACATTTCCTTTGTGCATCCAATGTGGTTTCAATTTTCTCAAAGTCCACAGTGGCAGATAGCAGTTTGGTTTCTATGCAGACACCTATTGGAAGAACACACACCACATTCTCTGCTTCACTGGGAAGCACTGGTGTGTTATTTCACACAGGAGCAGATGAGATCAGAAGCACTTTGGGGTTTTGATGCACAGTACCAGACAGCTACAGCTTTAACTTTCAAGCACTATCACACAAAAAGATGTCACTCCCAAACAATAGACAAGGATTTTATCTTTACAAGTTGAAGTATAACCACGGACAAAACTGACATGGTAGGTAAATATTTTAGGCCTCTTCTGCAAAAGGAAAGTATAATCTGTCTACTGCCTTAGTATCAACAGCATGGTTAAAGAGTTTTGAAATTCTTTTGATCACTCACCTTAAAGAACCCTCACAAGATGAAAAGAAATCATTATCATTAATGTTCATGATTTCAAGACTGAAAGCTTGACAGAATTGACAACTCAAATATGACAGTTAGGATTGTGTTGGTTGTTCCTAAGACTTCTGGGGAAATAAAATGTGCAATTAGAGCTCTTTGATTACCTGAAGGAAGTTCAACACTTCACAATTTAGAGTTCCAAACTGAAATACTACTGGAAAATTTTAGTTTGCTTCACAAGAAATATTCCAACATGTTTTGATGAAGAATCTGCAAAACAATTGTGGATGTTTATTTCAATTCATTTCAGTGTACACCGTTCCCAGTGAAAACAACTGTTAAAATCTGAACTTCCCTACAAAAATTCACTCTTTATTAACTTCACATTTTGTTAGAAATTTCTCCCATCAACATAATTTCAAGATTCACATGAATCTTCTGAGGAAACAAAGCTGGGGAGAAATGATAAATTAAGAAAAATACAACACAAATATCAGATTTTATTGAGGTACTGCATTCACATTGGTTTGTGCACTGAACCGTCACATTTGGCTAAAGACATCCATGTTCATGACATGAAGACACCACACTGAGATGGCACATGAGGAAAGCTTAAAATAAAGCTTGGTCAACATGGAGTGCCAATTTCTGCTCTGCTTGACAACTGTGTTATCTCACTGGAATTGCACAGGGGAGAGACAACAACTTGCATGAAAATGACTGACAGCAGTAGCTGATATGTGCAAATCAAAACACACAACTTCTCAGTACAACAGCTGTACACAAACACATCCTGGCACAGCTTCAAATTGGCCTCTGGTTATCAACAGTGGTTGTAAGAGCTGGGAAACACCTCTGGAAGAGTGAGTCAGGTTCTTGTGGCTCACAGTCACAGTCCATCCTTGTGGCTTAGGAAATCTCTCAAAGCCACTTGGCTCTGTCAACAGCTTGTTTTGGTGGGGGCTTTGTGAAGGATGCAGCTCCGTATCTGCAAAATACCAATAAGAGTTAAGAATTAGGCTGAACAGGGGAAGATTTTTTTCCTAAAATCAACAAAAAATTTCCTAAAAACAAAAAATCCAGAACAAACCACACAGCTCAATCCATTTCACTGCCATTACTTCTTTCCAAGTATCTCATTATATTCCTAGCCTTTCTCAGGTGAAGAACTGCACCTCTAAAGGGCATTACTACAGCTGTGAAACACTCAGTGCCTCCTCTGGGGGTGGTTGTGGATGGCTAGCTCTGCTGCTGCTCCTCTGCTGTGCAAGTGAGGATTTCCCCTTGCATGTGATAAAGGCCCAAGGCACAGCGGTGCTAAAACAAAGCAAAAAAGGTTTTGTAGATAAAGACAGTCATTCATCTAACATTTCTGTGCAGTGCCTCTTGGAAAATGCACCACTAATATCTACATCAAACCATGCATTTAATTTCTTTTTTAATGACAGACATACTCGTGATGTGTGCCTTTAACCCTGAACGACACCAGAATATATTCCAAACTACACTTGAGGAATTTCTATACAAATAAATTGCTCTACTGCTCATTAAAGCAGGATTGATTCTGAGGTAAAGCACAACAGCTGTTGTTACAGATGGGTTTAGAAGCAAATGCTTGCTGGATATGCAAAAAAAATGGACATGCACTGAAGTCTGGCTGGATAATTTCAGCTAACTCAGCTACTGACAGAAGTTCTGAAGCATGAAATCTTGGTTTCAAGGCAGATGGCAACTAGCAGCAAGAGCATCCTAACCAGCAAAGAACATCACTTTGGTACTGCTTCACCGAGAGGAATGATGCTCATCGGAATGATCAGTGATACTTTTTGTATCTTCTAGATTATTTTCTGCTGAAGGCTCTGAGGATGGTTACACATTCCTGCTGAACTTCAATGAAAACCTGAGACACACATGTAAACTTAGATTTGTACCCTCCCCCAGCACTGCCACGTGGCTGACAGCAGTGTGCCCTGGCAGCTGAGGCAAACCCCACCCTGGGCTGTGTCAAACACAAATAAATAACCAGCCACTCAGAAGAGGGGATTGATCATCCTGCTGTATCGCGCCTTGGTGCAGCCTCACCATGAATGCAGTGTGCAGTTCTGGGCTCCACAATTTGAGAAGGATGTTAAGGTACTCAAAAGCAACCAGAGGAGGCCAACAAAGCTGGAGAAAGGGCTGAAAGGACACCTGGAAGGAGTGTCCCATGAGCAGTGGCTAAGGCCTTTGGGCTTGTCTAGTTCAGGGACAAGGAGGCTGAGGGGTGACCTCACTGCTCTGTCCAGCTTCCTGAGGAGGGGAATGTGGAAAGGATGGTGAGGCCCTGGCACAGGCTGCCCAGAGAAGCTGTGGATGCCACATTCCTGGAAGTGTTCAAGGCCAGGTGGGATGGAGCTCTGAGCAACCTGGCCTAGTGCCCATGACAGCAGGATTGGAACTAGGTGATCCTGAAGGTCCCTTCCAACCCAAACCATTCTGTGATTCTCTGATCTCTTCTCCCTGGTATCAAGTGATGGGACACACAGGAATGGTTCAAAGCTCCACCAGGGGAGGTTTAGACTGGACATTAGGAAGCATTTCTTTACTATTTAGTCAGCTATTCTTCTTTAGTTTTACTTGAGGATTTGGTTTCTCCTTTTTGATTTTTATTATATTTCACTTTTTTTAAAAATTTCAGAACATTTCTCAAGGACACTAAGATAATTCTGAAAGGTAGTTTTAGCTCCAGAATCTTGCAACCCTTCTCAGGTCAGTGTCATTCACAAATTTTATTCATGTGCTCTTTAGTCCTTCAGCCAAGCTCTTACTACTCATCTGGGATAATGTATCAGACACTATCCAAGACATCCTTCTTCCCTCCAAAAATGCACTTGAGAATGAGTCACTGAAAACTTCTCTTTGACTGCATTTTCATAAAGATCTGTAATCACAGCCACTTGTTCCCACTCATCTGATAGGCAAAACTACCTTGACAAAGAGAGAAATTAGATTGGTGTGCTATGATCTGTCTTCATGAAATCTGTATCAGATTTTTCTTGTGCATAGTTCAACCATTTAATAATTTAATCTATTATCACTCTAAGTTAGAAGCAATGATTCCAGCTGCCTAGTTCCTCTCCTTTTCTTTTTTAAAGCTAAGAGCTGTGTTTTTCCTTTTGCTGGAAAAGAGCAGGCAAACAAGCTTGAATTGTATGCTGAACTACACCAGGCGTAAGGGGGTCCTGTTCCTCATTAAAACTCAGTGAATCTGGCAGAGGAAATACGCCTGCTAAAGGAAATCTAATTGGCACCTGTAGCTTTCTCCCAGCAGTAGAAATTTGTAGCCACTGATGGACTCTCTGGCTTAATGCTGCACTGTGAAGTGGCTCCCCATGACAGGTGTGGGTATGAAATCTGCAACAAGCACATGTGAAAAGCAGAGGACAAAAAACAATTAGAGACCTGGAATTTCTACCAACACTTAGCCATATTTGTGTTGAAGTTCAGAAAAGGTCCGTGCCTCCCTTTCCATTTACACAGGAAGTTCCCAGCTTTTCCATTCTCAATCAGGAAGTGAAAAGACTCACAGGCTAAGGGCATAGTTTTCCTGGATTTAGCTCCAAATGAGGTCTTAAGTATTTTGAGTCTTCACTACAATGCCAGCCTCATTTTGCCAGCAAAAAGAGTTGGTTAATTAATCCACAAAGAAAGCTTCCAAATTTTTTGGTCTTTATATAATGCATGCATTCAAACCTTACACAAGTCCTTTGCTGCTGCCTCTCAGTTCTCCCCCTGTAAGCAATAGTGGTTAGCAGGCACCCTATAAACATCAGCTTCTTCACCACGACAGAAAAGCAGGCAAACAAAAGCATGAGGAAACAAGAGGCTCATGGCCTTCAGAAAGCAATGCCACATTCACAGACCTCAGCTCATCTCAGCACTTGGCGCCTGCCTCAGATATTTTTGGATTTTCTCACTACAGACGGCTTTCTGACTGCAGGATCCATTTTAGTCTTCCCATGGCATTTTTCTCCCACAAGCCTTTTCATTTGCAACAGCAGAAAAAAAAATGTGTGGAGGTGGTTTGGAGTTTTGAAATGAGTTTTGTTTCACTTCAGTATTTTTGTAAGGACAAGGAGCCAAAATCAACTTGTTATGCTGATAAAGAGCTCTGAGAAAGATGAATTTGCACTTGGGATGCACAGGGTGGCTTTTCTTAAGGGTACAAGAGAAAATACATGAAACAGGAAACTCTTGACTCATTTACTTTCCTGCTCATCTGAAAACAACTGCTGAGCAAACAGGACCACTTATTTTTCTTGTGACAGACATTGCTGATCTGCAGCTATTCTCACATTCTGTGGCTGTTCAGCCATGAGCTTTCACCCCCTGCAGAAAGTAAAATTCATGTTTCATGCCATCTGAAGTCCTTTGCATTATTCATAAATTCCTCTTAAGTACAACTCATCTCTGTGTACTGGGATACATTTTAAACACTATTTTGCATGGTCTGTGCCATAGGCAGTTTGACCTTCACACATGATTTCAGCATAAAAATCAAGTTTCTTGCAAGATAACCCTCTGCAGTTCTGTATCAGAATTGACCTGGCACTCATTCCTGCATCCTCAGGAAGCAATGTATGACTAAAATGCCCACCAGAAACTTCACTGCTTTCACCCTTTGTCACACAGGAGCCTTTCTGGCAATTCATCACTAAAGAAATTCTTTTGAATAAGTTACAGTGTCTGCCTCCTTAGTAAGCTCTGGTGCACCCAGGACAGCTCAGGGAAAGGACAATAACAGCATAAGGGGAATGCAATCTTCTCTGGCACATAACCATGATGGAGTGTTCATGTACCAGTAAATCTAGAAGAGATTTGTCTGGGGAAGGACTCTGTCCAAGTCTCTGCAGATACATCCCTGTGCAAGGACAGCATCAGGGCAGTGTATAAATAAATCAATCAAAGACAGTTTGCTCGTGCTTTTCAGAAAGTTAAAAACCCACATAAAGAATCATTTTATAAAATCCATGTAAAACAGAGTACAGAGTATACAAATATAACGGAATAAGATGAAAATAAATGGTACCTCTTTTCTTCACAGCATTGGTAGAATCCATTCAGTGCCTCTGTTTTTTAACATATTGAACTCCCTCTGGCCTCACTGTCTGTAAAACAAAGGCATTCTTAGAAGAACTAAGAGCATTATTCTACCACCAGTTGCAAATAGTAATACATAGATATGCCCACTGCACTAGAAAAACCACAGTTCTGGAATCTTCTACAATTTTTAGGGGATGAGAGATCAAAACCATTCCACTTTGCATTCCTGGGCCTCGGGGAGGCTGCAATTAATAACTGACTTGTGTTAAAGCAGAATAAACATCAAAGTGAAGAACAGTTTAAGGTAACAGCACTGTGGTACAAGTTGGGCTTGTAGCAGGAAATCAGAGTCTCCTGAAAGAAACAGCATTAAAAAATTCCCATATTCAAGAAAATAGACCAGAAATGTCAAACTTTCATCCTTCTCCAAACACAATCAATCACTGTTGCTTTCAGTGCACCCTCATCCAGTGACTCCAAAGCTCTGTGTGCGTGTGTGTGTGTGTGGAGGCTCAAAACACTTCTTTGCATGGAAGAAGTTTACCCATGTTTTATAGAAAGATTAAAGTGATGACAAGAGCACATAAAATCATTTTTAGTTGAGCATTTTACCAGTTTCCCACAAAATCTTTAGTTCTGGCATCTCCCATCTTTTGAGACTTTGGTTTTGAAGATTAGTAGCACTTGAATATTGTTTTTCAGAGCACAGCTTCATAGGTGAACATAAGTAATAGTTAAAATTCCACCAGCTAACTGATACAGACACCTGCTTGGAGCACAAGGGCAGGAAGCTTTTGATTCAGTGCAGATAACTTGAGTTTGCCCAGCTGATTAGAGCAACTAAAGCACAGGTAGCCTGCAGTGGATCACTGCAGTGGATCACTGCAGGAAGGTAGGAGAGAGATACTCTGCCAGTTTCCACTGATCCCTGCTGACAGCTGAGAAAGCAGAGCTCTAGAAGAAAAGACTTTCCTAACCACACTTTCAACTTAGTTTATTTTCTTTCTTACTTGATATTCATTATTTCATTCCCTTCCCACTTTCCTCATTCTGTTTCCAGTCCTTATTTTCTGCTGCTATGCTTCCCATGCTAGTCCCCATATCCATGAACAGCAGGTCATACTTGGGGTCTCTCCTCCCTTTTCTCTGCCCTAAATCTCAACCCTGTACATGATTTCCCATCTGCCAGGCTCCCTCTCCATCTCTGTGCCCAAGCACCAGGCTTCTCCTCCCCAGCCCACCCACAGCCACTGCTCCACTTCCCGGCCCCCAGGACTTTCCCCATCCCCTCTGGCATTGCTGCCTCCCTGCTCTGCTGCTCTCAGCTCCATGTGTCCCATCCCTCTCCCACATGCTCCCAGGAGCATTCAGCTCCTTGCAGTTTTCTCCTTTGTCTACCGGCTCCAAAACCTCTCCCTGCTTTATCCTGTCATCTCATTCTCTTTATGGAGTTCATCAATCTTCCTCCCTGGCCTCCCTGTATTTCCTATTACCCTCTAGTTCAACACTGTCTTTGACCTCATTTTCCACTTTCCCAAGCGTGGGCCAACATGAAGAGAGCAGAAAAGATAAACTTCACTGGGCAGGGTACTTTTCTTCAAGGAAGTGAGTGGGGAAGGGATTGAAAAACAGGCTCCCTATATCCAAAAGGGATGAAAAGTTGAGAATGTTAATATTTTAATTTAATAAGAAACTGAAACAAAGCAGATTGGGGAAGAGAATTATTTGTTACTGAGGTGTTTTGAAAGCTGCATTTTATTTTATTTTGTTTGAATTGAAAAAGCTGCAGTTTGGTTTCAAAAACGCAAAAATGGGATTTGATAGCTTGACATTTCAAAAAATCTGTGCAATAATATTTAAGCTAAAACCTTAGCTGAAAACAACTGAGTTATTTCAGCTGTGATAAAAAACAAATCCAAAAAGAAGAAAAAATTCCTTATCAGTTACAGAGGAAGGCACTTTATTTTTGAAGCCTACAGTAGCTATGGGTATATTTGTAGTAAAAAACTGACTCCTAATGAGCTGCAAAAATGTCACTCCTACAAGAAAGTCTGGGAAATTTAAAAGCTAAGGAGTCCAATAAAGACATTTCAAAATGTAATCTTTCCTAGTGATGTACCCTTCCCCTAAATTTGAATTCCCAACTCCAAAATGGAAATTTTCTTCATATCCTAGAGAGGAAAAAAAAAAAAAAAAGAAAAAAAAAGAGGTCTTTTTTTTAAAACAGTTGAGGCCATTTGGCTGATATTTCCCCATACAGACATCTGAGATGACTGACAAAGATAAAAGTAGCCCAACTGGGGAAAAATTAAAGGCAGCTACAAGAACACCATGCAGCTGAAATTACTCCTAAACCTAAAAGGCGAAGTTATCAATGCACACTCCAAAAGCCAAGCAATGCATCTGAATTCAGACAGCAGCTATCTGCTTTCACAACCAATAGTCAGATAATTGTACTGAGCTAAGAAGAACAACATCTGAGAGTTTCGTGCTTTTTCATCAAAATACCTGAATATTTCATATATTTGAATCATGCCCCATGAGGAATCTTTAATTAAGGAGAGAAATAGGGACAGGAAAGTCATCTGGCTATTTTTCAAGCTGCATTTTTCCTTATTATGAAATGAAACCATGAACTTTTGCATATTGTGATGTCACTGCTTTGCAAGAACAAGGAATCAATAACTTCTATTAAAGTACATTTTCCCCAGCACTTATGATTAATTTACAAGGCCACAGTTCTTTCACACTCCAACCCAAAGTTCCCTGCTGTCTGACTCTGAATGCATTACAGAGGTCTTCCTGTGCTAAATTTTAAGGGAAAAGTATTAGTTACCATCATAAAATGCAATTTGCTATTCATGCTTTGCACTGGTATAGAACACTTATCTCAAAGGTCTTTCCAGACGTGGCAGAAATACAGGGACAACGCAGAAAATGTGTTTAAAAACTGTTTGGGTCACCAAGGTGGAGAGTCTCTCTCTACCTTTTCCATCTCTGATGGCAAAGCACATTCTCAGGGGCCAGCAGTGATGATCACTCCTCTCCCATCAGCTGCCTGGTCAAGGCAAGTGTATGTGCAGCTTTCCCAGAGCCAAGATGTGCCTCTGGATTTCCCTTTTTCTGCCTGTTTACCACTCCTATCCTGACAATTATGCAGTATTTACTCAGTCCTCCTTATCTCTAGCACTGGGGGGATATTCCAGCATTACTCACTCAACCTTAACAAAACACTTGCAATCTTGTGACTCCCTAGTTCCCCACATTTTGAAGGGGATAAACCTTTGGCACAAAGAGAAGTTTTTTGTTAGAAGAAGCACAAAGCACATGACCAAATTGCCCTTCACCTTGAATAAATACATAATGTTTGCATATTCAGGGCTTGGATTTTTTTGAGGCCTTTTTTAACCACTGTTACAAATCTCCAGCCTTCAAATGGGAGAAACAAAAACATATACAACGAGTTCAATGAACAATATTTTCTCTTAGAAAGAGTTTAACAACCAAATGAAATGAAGGATCTTGTTTGCCTATCCCTACTTCCTTGTATTTTATGGATCAACTCTGCACTCCACACTAGGATACTACAAACAGAAATATCTAACCCCAGTAACATTTAAGTAGTTCTTCCTTGTCTATGCCAGTGACTGAGCTCATTTCTCCTGAAATTCAGTGCTCAGATTAAAATGTCAATTTTTGCTAGGGCTAAAACATCCTTAGCTAACTCAGGAACCCAACCTGTAACATTGGATACTGATGCTATGGAAGATCTGTGCTGATGCTATGGAAGTACATTTGGTAAAGGCTAAACAGAAGCAAATTCCAGTTGATATGCCTTTTGTAGAATCAGAAACCTTAATAAAGAGCTTCATATTAAGTTTATTTTTAGATTTATCATCACTCTTGAAATTATTTCTGTAAAAATTCAACCATTCCACTTCTGTATTTAGGAGATCTTGGATGAGCCCACAGAAAAATGACCAACTTCTACTATTATGTGAGGTTAAAAAGGCATACAATAATCAATTGTATGTTTAATAAGATACAAAACTCCAACTGAGCTGATGTATTATGGGTGAAATTGAATATAATAAAAATTATTGCTTTCAAAAACGAGTGCTCTCTGAGTGCTCCAGGGATACAGATGTTGCACAACACCTAAAGTGTGACAGAGCCTTCATCTAAAGGCAAAATTATGCTGGTTCAGAAAAAGCTTTGTTGAACTGAGTTCACAGTTAAAACTCAGTGCTCAGGCCTGCAGTTTTCTGAAGCATCTAAAAACTGTTTTAATTTTTTAATTTTTTTTATTGCCTATGTGTGGTTATCCTGAACTCTCAGAAGAACTGAAAGATGAGGAGAGAGGCTGTTTTTATTTCCCCCAGGCGTGCAAGCAGCTAACCAGCCATCTCGTCAGACACTCAGCCCTTGCATGACTTCCACGCAAAAGAAACCCAAGTATGACGAAGGCAAGCACTCAGGCTTGTCAGTGAAATCCTAAAACATTTCCAAAGATCTCTCAACCTTGGCAAAGCAACTGGCTTTCAATTTCCAGCAACCCGCCTCACCGACAGCAAAGCTATCAGAATTTAGATGGGAAATAATTTCATTCGAAGCAGCCAAAGAAACAGAATAATAAAAGTGAAAAACACAGGATGAGAGCAAAGGCAAAGCTGTGTTTAAATACAAAGGAATTTGTCTGAGCAAAGCTCCAAACTACACAGGAGATGACTGGGAAAAAGCAAAAACCCTTCAGCTTCCCGGCCTCGTACGGTTTGGAGTTGTGACTTGGAATGCTGATATGAATGCTGGGTCATCAGTGGGGGAACTCGGGATGCTGCTCATCTCATGGTAGGAAGAGAGGAGCAACCTTTACTGCCCAGGCAGGATGTGGGGTTGCAGCAGGGTTCGAGTCCCTATGGAAAGATGGAATCGCTTGGCAGCAGTGGTGCAGTAGCACCTGCCTCCTTCCCAGCTCCCCATGTGCCAAACATGTCTGGCACACAAACAAAAGGCATGAGGAATACAGCACTGCTGTCCTGGCAATGGATTAAGAGCTGGTGCCATAGCAGGAAAGCCTGAGGGAAGAAGTTAAACAGCAACACATTCAAAAGCATAATGCCAGTTTCTAATTAAAACACAACCATCTTGTAGAAGAGCACGAGAGCATTTTGTTCATCCCATCCGAGAGTTTATTTAGGCTGTTCTAGGTAGCAGGTCTTAATTCCACTCTCTCTCCAGGACAAGTGTGAAGTTTTCAATTTGCAGATTAGTAGCAGTTTGCTGAATGTGTGACTTTAGCAGCTTGCTCATCTCAGACAGCTACAAAGGGAGGCTTTGCAGTTCTGACAGCTCTATGAACCACTTTCAAACCAAAGCCTGCTTTCTCTGGAGAACAAAATTAGACCCAGGAAGCTTGCTATGAAGTGGACTGTGCTAACTAGACACTCAGGAGGGGGCTTACTGCTCTATAATAGGCTATAATTACAGTAACTCATTGGTCATTTACTGCCATGCAGGTATAGAAGCATTTTAAAATAACATGTAAGAAGAAAATTTGAGCTGAGGGGACTTTTTTCCAAGAATTCTTCCCCTTTTTCAACTTGTTGAACTTCCAATGCCTAAATAAGTACAACATTCCTTTTGTTTCCTACAACTTTACTGGTTGAACTGCTGAAGCAGTTCATTTAAATATTTGGGAAGTCCAAGACAAAGGGTGAAACTTATCACACCCCATCTTGCAAGGAGACTTGCAGTCAGATTTCACAAATGTAGTGAACTGGAGCAGCAGCAGCAGCAATTTTCCCATGTGAGTGGGTTAGTGCTGACTATGTGCACTATTCCTGCAGGCGTTTGCCAACACAGTCTGGGCACAAAGATATGGACTACTGATACTGGAACAAAGAGTCTTGGACTTCAAAGACAGGATCCTATGTCAGGAAGAAAGCAAAAACAAGAATGACCTGTCTCTGTCATGAGAAAATACACTTAAAATCTCTCCTGAGATTCTTATCCCTAGAATGAATCACTACTATATATTTATGTACTCTTGACAGGAAATCCAGAGCAACTAAGTCATAAAGTCTCTTTCTGGTAAAGGGGCTTATTTTTTGCACCCTTACTCAGTATTGCAAACTTCTACACTCTTCCTACTACTAAATAAATATACTGAGCTTGTGCTAAATGTTTTGAGTTTGGTACAGATTTCCCAGAGCAGGCAAAACAGCAGGATAGCTTGATTACATCTTGACATCCCCATCAGAAAGAAAATACACACAGTTGGATTCCTGCACATCCATTTAAAGACAGAGTAAGGCTTTTCCTCTGCAGGTGATAATGCACATCAATAACAACTGGTCTTACCTGCCATCTGTAAGCTTAAACCAGTATCCAGTTTGCTGCGTGGCTTGGTGCTGATAAACAAATAACAGAGAACACACACAGTGATGATAAAAGCAAAGAGGACCACGGCTGCTATTGACAGGCCCACGAGTGCTCCAACACTAAGAGAGAAAAACAAAGAAATTGAGTGTACAAACAGCCGGGGGTACCCATTAAAATAATGGTCAAGATGATGTCTGGAGTTTACTTGTACTCAGGCTTGGGAGTAACTGTGTGTTTTACTGTAAACAAAAGTTTAGAGCTCAATACTTCAATTGCATAAACTGCAGTTATTTCACTGCCCTCAGAAGGCTCAGTGTCATTACACAGCAGTTGATCATCTGGCCCTCAGTGACATTTCGTGCATACTACTCCTGAGTCTGATTTAAAGCACATTTATGAAAATCAGAAATACTTCATGCAGTAAGTGATATCAGTGAGATCAAAAAGTTCTTCAGTGCAATACATATTCCTAGATAAGCAAAATGTCACATGCACGCACAGAGGGCGATTCTAGAGCTCCAGGCAGCTCAAGCAACATGACTATTAAAGCTGTATTTTCAGTCTGAAATGCCATTTTTATAGTATAAAAAACATGCAAGCCATGTTATTCAATTCTGTCAGCAGCTCTTCAGAGCAGGGTGGAGTACTGTGATTACTGCTGTGCCTTTGTGTTAATGCAATAAGTCTCCAATCAAGACTGGAGAAATTCTCCCATGATCTTTGCCACAGTAAAAGGAAAACTAAAGCTGGATTAATTTACTCACAATATTAAAGGCATCAAAGAAGCAGGAATTAATTACTCTGGAGGCCAAACATACAGTACTATATGTAGATTTTATCAAGATACTACTCCTGCAGGACAAAAGCTACTTTATACATCTCCCACAGGCATAGAGTGAGACAGTATATGTATATACAGAAATCTCTCCTGACTTCCAACCCTTATTTTCAAGTCTTTTCCTAATATAAAATTCTCACTATGAAATAAAGGAGCCAATACAATACAGTCTAGCTACCATTTCCTACACTCTCCTGGGCCATTTGATGCCTTCCATGTTCCAGTCCTCTGTTCTACAGTCCATGCCAAAGATCCTGACTTCTGGTGAAATTAAACAGCAGCCTTTTGGTCACAGATGAGGTGTCTGAGGACTGAGAATCCTTCTATTACTGCTCTATATATTTACAATTTTGACAGATGTCAAAAGGTCAGAAGAGAGATTAATGTCTTGAATTCTACAAGCTCCATCCTTTAGTCATAAAAATACCTTGATATACCACTGCTATCAGGGAGAAATCAACTCTACTGTGGCCTTGCAGGAAGATGAGAAGAATTGTGCCTTGGGATGTTTTTATGAATTTTACATTCAAGCTGCTGCAAAGCTTCTCTACAAGCTCCCACAGCAGCAGCACACAGATATGTCCACAGGAGAAACTCTTAAAGCAGCAGGATGAGAACAGCAGATATCACTATGACTTTCACATGCGGTTTTTGTTAGTTACTGGTCAGATTCAGTAATGAAGTTTGTGCAACATTTAGCTCCATGCACAGCTAAAATAATTTTTTATCAGCAAAATGGTTCTGGAAAGAACAGCTTTACCCTTCTGAAGATTTTTCCTGGTATTCATCATCTGCATCAAATAGGATGTCCTTATGTGTTTGTGCATATATGCACATATTAAGCAAATTTTTCCTTATTTTTGGCTCAAACAAAATTTGCAGGCAAGCAATATTCTGCTTACTATGGAATCTGAATATGACCTACAGTCAGAGATCTCACCTGGGTTCTGGCCTTATTTCTGCATTTTCGCTTGGAACACCTTGACCCAAATAGACAAAACAGAAGAAATACACAGGAGGCTGAATAGCCACAGAACCCAGTGATACAAACAGGATTCTTCAGTTATTTGTGCTTTTTTGTCATGACAGTACAAAACACCCCTATTGTAAGATTCCATTTAAATTCCAGTCTGCAGTGCAGGACTAAGGAGGTTGCTCACCATTATCCAAACATTGAGCACTCAGCTGCCCTAAAGCCAAATAGATCAAGTACATATCAATGATTATACATTTTTCTGTTCAGGAATCTGTTACTTCTCAGTTGTAGCTCTCCTCCATGAAGTTGCAGAAGATGACATGAACAATACACTTGTGTATTGCACAGCACAATGCATCTTCAGTATCACTACACAACTTGTGTAAGATGCTTTGTGAGTTACAAAAGGCAAAGGTAAGAAAAAACTGAGGAACTCTCCAGGTCCAAAACTCATCATAGGTAACTCTCCAGGTCCAAAACTCATCATAGGTTATGTGCTACAAGAAATGTTTCTCATGCTTCAGCAGCAACATGAGAAGATCTCACCAGCATCACAAAACCAAATAGATACTCTGATTGCACTTCCTGAATGAATCAGAAATCAGGACAATTTGTACTTACTCTTTTTAAACACGCAATATTTCGATACCAGATTGTTCTCAAAGTGCTGAAGCCATCAACCCACAGAGAAGGTATAATTAAGTTCTATATGATTAATTTTGGGTTAAAGTTTGGGGATGGAGGGTTGTTTCTTAATTTATCTGATTCAGAGAAATTTAATATGTCTTCCACAGCTCTGAATACTGATGTTTCTTAACCAGAACACAATCTTTTCTTTCTTTTTTACTAGTTAAAGCTGTTATCAGAAACAAAATACCAGTAATTATCATCACTGACCACTTCAACAATTACACTCCTCTGAAACTAAAGGCAACCTTACAGCATGTGCTCTAGATTCTACAGCAATTATTGTGGTGCTGCATATCTGCTTTTAAAAGCCCTTGGTAAAAGCATTTTGCCACCTTCCATTCTTTACCTTAAAGACCGTCTGAAGGCCACCCAGCAGTCACATGGTAAGAGTCTACAGGTCTCAGGGTCTCTGTCTTCAAGATCAGTCTTCTGACAGCAAAGACATTAAACAAGCAAACTCAAAAGTCCCTCTTGCCCACACCTATGGACACATTAGTGAGCAAAACCCTTCTGCATTAACAACCCACTGGACCCCAAAGCAATGATCTGGTACAAAGATGGCAAAGAAGGCCTGGGGGTAACCCTGACATGAGCAATGTTAAGTTTGGTAGGAGATCCAAACAGAACTCTCCCAAGTTACTTTCTACATAAAGATAGAGCCATAGCACACATTTCACTGCTGTTACACTGAGTGCCACATCCAGGCCTGCAGCACAGCCAAAGGCTTCACTCAGCAGAGAGGCTCCACTGTGCCAGCAGCCTCCCCAGGGCTCCCCAGGCTGTGTCCAGAGAGCTGCTGAGTGGGTCATCGACTTGTCTGTCAGTGGATGCTCAGCATCACACACCTACAGTTATTTTTAGTCCATAAAATTAGTCCATCCACACCAGCAACAGCCAGGAAAAATTTAAATATTGGCTAAGCAGAGGCAGTATTGCCCACTGATAGACTAGAAGGAAGCTCATGAGTCACCCGGATCTGAGTAAATCAAATGTTCCCGATGCCATTGTTGCAGTGACGTGTTGTTCATAGTATTTGCAAAGCACACAGATAAATATTCTCGAGAGACTGGAAGAATGGGCATAGAGAAACAAAAGACTTTCTATTTTGGAAAGCCAAAACAGATGCCTGGAGGTCGGTACAGCCAAGCAAAGCTTGGCCTCAGCATTAGGCCACCATGACTCTATGGGTATTAATTAAGAAAGCATTTTGAGTAAAATCTATACTTGGCTTGAAAGAATTTTAATCAAATATGTATTATTACATGCAACTTAAAAGATACAGCTTTGGAATGGATATTATAATTCTATTTGATACTGAAAGATTCCATTAAATTTGCAAAATAAAACTTCACAGAAGAGTGACAAAAATAAACTTGAAATATTTTAAAACAAATAGAAACAAAAAGGCTGACTGAACATAACTGCTGCAGTTCAGTACAAATACCTCATGTTCAGCATTTCTCCCCTTCCACTCAGCTTGGGAGGTTAAGCAGATGTGATAACTGCATGTGCATGCACAGCACACTGCTCTGGAGGCTGAGCTGCTCAGTGTTTTGCTCACTGGTGTTTTATAGCATCTGTGTTTTGTGGATTCAAAAGCTGAATAACCTTCTGATGAATTCTGCCTTTTCTTAACGTTGCCTTCCCTGTTCCATGGGCTCCTGGCAGCTCTAAAAGACAGCAAAATGCATCTTTCCCTCTTCTTTGCAGAAATAAGTCTTTCAAGATCTATGATCTAACAAAAAAAACCCCAAACAACAAAAACCAAAAAACAACAAGCTACATTATTTGATTTTAAATACCAGAAAAAAAGGATAAGTAATATATTAATAATATTATTTATTGCATACAGAAATTAATAACAGCATTAATCACATATAATAAATTCTGGGGGAAATATGAACTGTGTCAGAGTTGCTCAATGGTCTATTATCTATGATAGTCAGCAGCTCCCAGTACAGCATGTATTGGGATGTTGTCAAATATTGCAGTTTTTGCAGAAGTGGGAGGAGAAAAGAGGGTTCCATGTTGCTAAGGGGTAGGGCAATGTCTGGTTCTAAGCACAGCACAGGCAATAGAGATTTGGCAAGAAAAAAGAAGAGCATAGGTCTGCAGGAGATCATTGCTTCAGGTTGCCAAGGCTGCTGGCTTCTCCATGAACTGCTCCCATCAGAGCTGGATGCCAAGGGGTCTGACCCTGCCCCTCCCACAGCAGGAAAAACACAAGTGAAATGTGCAACAGTTTCCTGAAATTCTGCCTGGTGTGCCACCAAACTGAAGTAATCCCCAAGACAGCACCAGCCACTTGTGGTGCAGTCAGTCACTGCTTTCAAATACCTGGGGGGAGGCAAGCAAATGAAGATTTAGGAAAAGAAACCTAAAGCTCTGGAGTACAGCAAAACCTGAAACAATTCCCCCATCAGAGCTTCCAGCTCCTTTCCCTTCCTCAATACATTCCATCTCCAGACTTAACCTGGCTGGTTTGCCTAACTTTTGGTTAGTTTTAAGTCTTAAGGGTTTCAAGTTAAAAGTGTGTCCTCAAAGGCTGAAAGAAGCATTTTAAGGATTATGTTAACATATGGTTGTTACCAACCAATATAAGTAAGTCTAGTGATCACCAAAACATTCTGGTAGGCCAGAAAATGTTATTTTTATGTTCTCCTCAAACTCCTAATTGAACTGTTGTGTGAAAATGTATAGTTTTCAAAATGATGTAATATTAAAACGTTTCCAGTGTGTTAATAACTAAAAATTACTCTATTTGTTACTGAAAACACTTGTAGGAAGTGGTTCAATTCTAACCACTCAGTAACTTTGCTTAGAGAGGTAAATCGTATTTATTCACCTACTTTCTACAATGAATATAGTCAGTTATGGCAGAAGTTAAGCACAACAAAAACTCCATGAATGGCAATTTCCTTGAGTCCTTTTAGCAGCTTAGGGCTACTGTAAAAAGAAGGGAAAAAAATCCTTAATTTTCGAAGTTTGAGCCCAAATTTCTGACTTTGGTGAAGGCTAAGCAGTCACTTCTCAGACCCTACAAAATCTTTTTAAAGAAAGAACCTTCAGAAAGGTGTTTCATTAAAGCCTCTCCTGGGACTCAGTTCTTGGAGGTAGTTTCTGAAAAGATCAAGGTTTAAGAGTCTTCACTACATCATCCAGATGAGATGTTGTGATGCAATATTAACTTATTCCTTTGGTTCTTCTGCCATTTTGAGAAAGTTTACTGTGATTGAAACAGTCAAAGACTATGCAAAAAATATAACATTAAAGCAGCATGAGTATTTCGTAGCAGAAGTGTAAAAAAGGACACTTGGAGATGCCTTCTCACATCAGAGAAGCTGAGTAATTCTGTGTCAGTCACAGCAGTGGATGGCTGGGAGATCCCCACAACCAACCCACTCTTTGCACCAGACAAAGTAGATTTTAAATAATAATACATTAAATACTAGACCAGATTAATTAAACTAGTAAGTCCACAGTAGTGGATAGCATTAACTCACGAGCCCTGAAGGAATTCACACGTGGAAGTGCAGAGCTGCTGGCCAAGGTGCTGAGTGTGCCTGGTTGCACAGGGCTGAATCTGAGCCTGGCTGTGATCCCCAAGCCGTGATGCCCCCGCTCACCTGCCCCAAATACGAAGGACAGGTCCTTTGATGGTAAAGCCCCTACCCCCAACCATCCATTACCATGCTCTACCCACAGGAAGCTGCTGGCACTTGCAGCTTCCTGACATAAAATCCTTAATGAAAGGATCAGCATTAGAATGAGGGGAAAACATTGCCTTGTTGACCTGCTGGAGTCTATGAAGCGTCAATAGGCAGATGGATAGAGGAACCCAGCAGACTGAGTTAGATGTCTCAAAAAGCCTTTGGACAAAGCCCTGCACTGAAAGTGGGGTTAAAAAGACTGACCTTATATAGGATTAGGGAAAGGTTTTGCTACAAATTTAAGGCTGCTTAAAAGCATAGGGACCAAAGTGCAAGGCTAAGTGGTCTCTTTTCAGTGTAAAGAAAAGTCATTGAGACTGATTTTTATTCATACCTTCGTCTATGACCCAGTGAAGAAGGAAATCTGAGTTTCTGATGATCCTAAGCCCCTACAAGCAATCAAATGCTGAGGGCAAGGAATGCTAGAAGACTTGCAGAAAACTGAGTGAACAGGCAAAAGTGATGTGTATGAGTTTCAGTGTACATAATGTAATGTATAAAGAACAAAACCAAGCCTACATAGCAATAAACTCAGAAGAGGCAGTTCTGAACTAGAGAAAAGTTTTAGAGTCTTCAGTGACAGCTCACTGAAATCATGGAGTCAATGTGAACTGGCAGCCAAAGACATCAACAGTACATTGGCCACCAACAGGAAGGATTTTGAGAGCGAGACTGGAGGCAATATTTGGCCACTCTGTAGAACCTTGCCACACCCACGTCTTGGGCATGCAGCTTCAGGTTATGCACCTCTAAGACCAGCCCTGTGGAGTGAAAAACAGTATGGATGAGATATAACTAAAATAAATAGCGTGACACAGCATCTGCCTCAAAGATAATCCAAAAGCTGTTCAGTTTGGAAAGGTGAAAGCTGAGAATAGATGCACCAAATGCTCACAACATTTTAAACACTGTGCATAAACTGAACCTGCAATTACTGTTCACCAAAACTCACAAGCCTAATACTAGAGGGCACTCAGGAAAACTAGCAGGGAACAGCATAAAACAGATAAAAGGATCTATCTTCAAACAGCAGGTAGTGACTGCTGCCACCAGGGCTGCAGGAGCAGACGGTATAAGCAAGCCCAGGAGATTTGACAAAATCAAGGATAATAGCAAGTCCGTAAGAAACATAGTGGAAGCCCCATGCAGAGGTGTACTAACATGCTGACACGGCCAGCGTGGATGCTGTGGAGCCCGAGAAGAATCAGGCACAGAAAGCAGCCGGGCTGGCTGAGCGCAGCTCTCCCTGCCGCTGCTGAAGATCCAGCCAGAGCCAGGCGGCTCCCTGCACTATCCCGAGAGAGCACCGGGCTCGTTATCTGCCCCCTCCAAGTGGAAAGTTATGTAGTGCTTTATCCTACATGGAAAAGTAGCTCAAGTCACTGGGAACTTCATAGCACGCAGCATCTTACGCGCTCAGGCCCCGAGACAGCCGCTCCCCTCACACCCAAAGGGCGGGAGACGCTCCGGATGCTTTGCCAGAGGCACCGAGCGTTTCCCAGCGCTTCCTTACGAAGACCACGAGACATTTCCTTCAGAAACTACCCTGGCACGAGCAAGAGTCTCTGGGCTGAAGATGCAGCTCTACCGCTGCTCTCGGCGGGACAAAGGCAGCCTGCAAGTGCCCGGCTACAAGTACCTCACAAACACACACCCGAGCCGAGCTCGGGCGAACACGGGTCTCCCGCCCGGAGCCTCTACCCCGGCAGGCACCGCCGCCCCCCCTACCTGAGCCACCACATGTAGCTGTGCTCGTAGGGGAAGAAGCTGTGGGGGTCATCGCAGCAGTACTTGACGTCCTGGAAGCCGCAGCAGAACACGGCGCGGGCGTCGCCGCCCGCCCGCGGGCAGCTGAACCCGCTCACCAGCACCTTGTCGGCGTTGAGGTAACTGCTGCACTCGGCGCTCATGGCGCGGCCGCCCGCCCNAGGGGAGGGCGGGAGAGCGCCGTGAGGGGCCGGCGATCCCCGGGCTGCCACCTCAAAGGATGGCGCTCCGCTGTCCCTCAGCGCTGGGTCCCATGTCCAGGGGAGCTTTCAGGGGTCCGTCCTCACCCATAACCTGGGTGGGGTCTTAGGACAGGCAAAGCAAGGAGAGCCTGGAGAGGGATCACACTTCTCTAGGACTCAGCCCCCCTTGGCTTTATGAGGGGGGAAAAGCTCCAGCTCAAAAAGAGACTCAGCACTTAAAGATGCCCTGCACAAAGTGAGAGGATGAATGACAGTGATGCGGCTGGTGCAAAGGCTCCGGAAGAGGGAAGATGAGGAGAAATCAATGAGTGTTGAATATCAACAAAGAAAAAGACTCGATAACGATGAGATTTTGTGAGAGTTATAACTTCATCATTTGAGTTGTTCTGATGTAATCAGATATAATCAGATCAATGATAAAATTGAGGATTGACTTATTTGAAATGTACATGGCAAAATGATCTACCAAAGACCAGAAGGCAGCCTTTTCACCTCAGTTATGTCAATAGTGTCAGTGTATGTCAGGATTTAATTGTGGCTCTCGTGTTATTTGAGATCAAGAGACCAATCTCCTGGTCATTTGATTCACAAAGACATGGGGACTGGTTTTCTGTGATTGAGGAAAACCTCTAATGAGGGAAGAAGGGGTGAATCTCAGCTCAAAAGCCATCAGTTGCTTGCCCAGATCTCGTGTGTGCATCAGTCAGCTAAACAACGTGTGGTGTGGTTGAAACTAAGAAGTACAAGGGTAAATGTCATGGTTCTGGAGACTAAATCAAGACGTTGTGAAGTTGCCAATACTGTGTTCTCAACAGAGACCTAAGTAAGTCTTACAACTTCCTGGAATGGAGAAACATCTAATTCCAGTCTTATAGGTATTAATCTTTTGAAATGTCTTCATGTACCTTGTTCAGTTGCTAATAACTATTTTCTTCCAAAACGTGAATTCCCATTCTTGTGTTTCTTTCTGATTCTCTTTATTCCTCTGGGTTTGTTTTTTTTCTTCATCTTATCCTTTCTTGATCTGTTTCCAGTGAGATTCTGTTCATACCAGAACTCAACAACCAGGACAGAGAGTCATGAACTCAGGATCATTCAGTTCACCTCTTCAAGTAAGCATTCCCAAACCAAGTGGTCAAGAGATGTTTAGGAATATAGAACATTCTCAGTTATTTTTGTATTTCACATTGCTATTTTACTTTTGGAGATTTTTCTCTCATTATTCAGAACTCAGATAACTATTTTCCTCTCAGAATTATTACTGCAGTGATTTGGAGCAAATAAAATTACCCATCACAGTTTTATGCTCAGTCTTACACAAACTTTTGTTCATACTTAATGAGTATAAGGTAGATCTGTGTCAGAGTTGGAGTAAGGGTGGATTCTTTGTCCAAACTTGAAAAAATTTGGTTTCAAATAAAGCTGAAATGTTCTGAGGTGACAGCATCATTTTTCATTTGTTTCATCAATCCGTGTACTCATTTATACCAGCAATCAATTTGTACTTGCCATGATTACTGGGTGACAATAATTAGCGTGCTTAGTTGTTCCAATTATTATTTGGAAAGATTTATATAAAACATTAGAAATTACCTTTGAGTTATCTACCTAAATGACTGAATTAACTGTGTAATTGCTGGAGGATTGAAATAAAAAACCATTCTCTTTTGATGAGACACTCAGAAACAGGATTTGAAGTGGGAGTGGGAGGCTCTTTACTGGCCAGTGGAACAGGTGCATCATCTTTTATATCAGAAGAAAGCATCACATTCTTTTATCATTCCAATTACAAAACACAGATCTCTTCCAGTAAGAGCTAATGGTTTAGACCTCATAAAATACGTTGCCCTCTCTCTTCACTATTACCAATATCAATTTAAGTTGCTACACAGATGACAAGACCAGTTCTCTCTGCTGAGTGACAAGTGTGTTTCAACCTAACAATGTCATCCAGCTTTCAGAAAAACACAGATCAAAGACCTTTGCAGGACACTTGTAACTAAGAGACAAATTATCTGGGTATTCAGGAGCAGCTTTCAGAACTGGATCCAAAACAGGCTACTTCTATTCTCTGAGTGCTGAGCTATCATCTGTGTGAATATGGGTCTCTTCTGCAGTGAAGCTCTGGCTCTAATTCTGGTAAAATGTGCCAACTTTCTTAGATGCGTGCAACCCAGACTCTTCCGCAAATCTTTGACTGATTTACTGGAACTCCTATTGGCTTCCAAGAGACTGTATAGCTACACTTGAAGCCTCTCTTCAAAATACCTGGGGCCATGGAGCTGCAGCTTTCTTATAGTTGCTTTCAAGCCTTCCGGATGAACTCACAAACATAAACATATGTATGTTGTCTATGCAATAACTAGAACATAGCATTTTTTGTAGTCATTAAAAAGAATTGTAATCTTCATTTAAACTACAATTAATGTGAAAAGCATACAGCCTCTTATTTACTTATCCTGACTACACAAGATATCGGCCAGCAGAACTGGGCTGGTTTAATTTTCTAGCAAATTAGAGGAGTTTTTCTGGCTGATATAGTTTAGAGCAAAGGAGGCTTGAGAGAGAAGCTAAAACTTCCTGATTTAGCCATTCCATTTAGAGACAACTCAAAGTGAATTGTGCTTCTGCACTGACCATTACTTAAAAGCCAAAAACATTCACATTAACAGTTGTGGGACACATTTCTACCAGCCAACCTTCCACAGAAAGTTAATTATGAACTATGATACAGCTGTCTAGATGAGCATCAATCCTCAAACCTACTTGGCAAGGTTTTCCTTAAGAGCATAACCTAATTATTAACTGGCAAAGAGCGGCATAAATTACTTTTCAAAAGTAATCTGGTAGCAAATTATGCAATTAAACAAAATTGTTGTGCCAAGATGGTGTAACGATCTCTGATTAGGAGTAAAAAGTTAAATTGACATCAGGGTTAGTGTAGATAACATATTTTATCATGTTACATGAGCAGCAGGCACTTCAGGAAGGCAGATGACAGCATAAGGTTCAAACCAAAAAGGGGCACAGAAGTTTTAAGTGGTCCATACTTGCAGTACAGTGAGATGCTGTCACTCAGAGGACTAAAAAAGAACTGTGTATATTAGTGGAGGACTGAAATCTATCAAGAGGGTAGGATAAATCTTGGGTTCTGCTCTCAATTCAACCAGCTGCAAAAAAATGTGCTTCAGTTTAACTCTGTAGATTTGTGTTAGTGATGGAGTTGTCTGACACTTGTAGGCAAAAGTGTTTGTGTTTTGAGATCCTCTCTGTGCAATTGAACACAATGTATAAAGTATCATTACAGGAGTTTTTCATGTCACTCTAGAGCCTACCAATTTTCCTAGTCATTTTAACTGTACTTCACACACATTATCCTCTAATTGATTCCCCCAGTCAATATAGGGAATAGATTTTGACTTTAAACTGTCTTTGCTTCACAGAACTAAATAAAGAAGAAGGAGAAAGTAATACTGAGCATCAGGCAGTTGGAACAGGTTTCAGTCAAAATTTTAAGAGGGAAAATCAGTGAAACAGAGAAGTAAGGAAGTATTGCCACTGGTAGTTTCACAGTGAGGATGGAGCTCTGATAAGACATTTGTGTTTGTATGTCTAATGGCCTCATTACAGTGTTTATGTGCTGTTACTGGTAAATATTTCAGAATAATGACTCACTGAAGCAAATCTTATCTTTTTCCACTTACTCTCCTATCTAGAAGTAGAATAACCAGATGCACAAAATAGTTTTCAAAACTGAACCTAACCAAATAGTCTTGACAGCAGTTTGTCCTCATGGAGTGGTTTTCATTTCTTTTTCCTTTTCAGAAAAGAAAATTCTTTTTACTTATCTGCGTAAAAGGCACAGAATTGGCATGTTCCTTACAAAAAAATCTCACTCTGACACTGCCTCAATCATTTAACTTTGCTTTCATTTATCCTGCTTGTAAAATAGAATTATTTATAATTTTAGAGACACAAATATATGTTGTAATGCATTTTCTATTTGAATAGCAGGATGCAAATTTTAAAGGATTCTAGCAAGCATATTGTTTCTGTATGTAGGGGATGATTAGGGGGATAGTTCTGAAACTGAGTTACTCAGTTACAAGACAGTTAGAAATGATGGGCCTATTATTTCAGACTATTTAAGCAAGATCTCCATCAGAGATAGCACCTGCAAAACATGTTTCTTGATCCTTTCAGCATTTATTCTACATTAATCGACAAACCAGAAAATTATAGATTCATAGGCTTATATGAATTGTCATTTTCTATCACAGTTTGAATTTACCTTATCTGAAACTGAAGATTAAAGAAAAATACCTAAGTAAACAGATTTGAAGTGCTGACCTCTAAATTTCAGTGCATAAATAATACAATAAAACATCTTCCCACCATTTTCATGGTAAACTCGAACTGCAACTTATTAATTTTCCTCATTTTGTTCAACCTCTTAGGTCAATAATTTAGATTTAGTCCTATTAAGTGTATTTTTTAAACATCAAAAGTTGTTTTGTTATAAAACTATATAAATTTTTTGCATATTTCCCTGTGCCTTGGCTCAGAATCCTTTCTGTCACTGAGCCATCACAGAGAACTTTCATTCTAATTTATAATTCAAAGAGATGCAGATATCAATAGCAGCAATAATTCTTCCTCTTTAACCCTCCCACACAACTGTCTTTATATGTTGTGTGTAGGGGGTAACATCATCTATTGTTAAAGTTCTGCAGCAGGAGAAAAACTTTCTACAGGAGCCTATTTACAATTGCTTCTTATTTTAAAAAGCCTTATTGTTGGGACTGAAGTGCTCTGTCCTGTGTGAAAGAAGGTGTTAAGGCCAAAGATTTGGGCTCTGACCCAGTTTGGGGTAAGAAACTGGAACTGGTGTGACAAATGTAAGAATTGGAGTCTGGGATTTCTCAGTTAGACAGAGCAGGGATAGGATGAAGAAATGGGAGTAGGAAAGAGGCAAATTGAAAGGAAAAGGCAAAAAGGAGCAGCCTTTGGAGTAACAGGAGCTCTGTGCCCTACCTATGAAGCTTGCAACAGAACCCAAGTTTCCTGCCTGTTCCCCTTCCTTTCTATGAGGAAATATGTTTAAATTTTGTGGGAAAATGTATGCTCCATTTAGTTCTCTTTCACACATGTGATGACAAACAGTGACTTCTTTATGTCATTAATTCACATGGCAAAACTCTGTATGGTGGTTTGAAATATTTCAGATGACTCATGGCATTGCCAATATGAAATTCTGCTCTTGTTTTCTCTCTTTGTTTTCAAACAGAAGAAATTATGTGTACAAAATTATATTCAAGGAATATCAGGTTACTCAGAATTTAGAAATGCCAGACTTAGAGCTAATAACCACACTGTTTTTGGAGAGATTTCAGCTCATTTCACAATGAGTTTTTAATTACTTTATTTTCTTACTCTTTTCTAATGCATGGTCAAAAGGTTATTTACTGGATGCTAACCATACCTAGTGGGAATACAGATTTGCTTCAGCCATGGTTTTTGGTAATACCTATGATCACTTCACAAATACGAATTCATTTTTCCAGTGCTCTGTGCTGTGAGGGTGTTTCACTCCTGATATCGGTACATTGCTCACAAACAATGACATGCCTTTCTTAGCAATTGTTTTCTTCACAGACTTTCAGTTTTATTTTCTAGCTTCAAAAGATCAGTTTTATTCCTCATTTCTGATGCTGAAGGTGAGTTTGTTTTCCACCTTTGAACACTACTAGATTTGGGGATGCTGTAAAGAGAATCAGTTTCCACATCCCTCCTGCCATTGGCTGAAATTAGAAAGCCTTACTGAGTTTCAAATCCCTTTTCACTTCAGCAGTGGATACAAGGAGCAGTTGCCCAACTTAAGCGGATGATCCAAAGAAAAATAAAAAATGTATTCTTATTATGGACATCTAACATAGCCTATGCTTTGATAAGATGCTTCAGAACATGAAATTGATATAGACTGCTAATAACAACTAGAGGTTTAATGGTTTTTATGTCTTCGAGACACTACAGGTCTTTCAACTTAACTACATTTACACCATAGTAATTAAAATGCAGCTGTTATCTCTCACTCTTATGTATCCCTCATTATCAGAGCACCTGATTACCACACAACCTGTAACGAATGGAATTGCTCTAGTGACAGACCAGGCCTTCTGAAGCTGGGCCAAGTGAGCCATCGGTCAGGTCTCCATCTCATCAGTCCTGCTCTGATGAAATGATCACCAGCTACATCTCAGATGAGGGATTTGTTTCATCTGTGTTAGTCTCAGTAATCAGATGTTCTTTTGGAAATTGGATGAAGCTGTAAGATTTATTGTATCTGTTCATCCTAACCATCTTCTCATCATTCTTCCATACCTGGAATTTGCACCAGGGATTTTCACAGGAATTGTTTCTGTGCTGCTATTGCAGCGGAATGCATCAGTGCAGCTCACTGTGATGGGCACGATGAACATCTCAATAGAAGTAGTCAAAGCAGAATCAAGCTAAATTATCTTCATTTACAGTAGCATTTTTGTTTGTCTTATGGAAAGGAATGTAATTACTTCATTTGTCTGTTGCTGTCTATTTCTGCCTTTAACTGGTGCTGAAATAATCAACTTTCACATGATAGCTTGCTTTCTTTGGTTGGATTAACTAAAGGTGATAAATGCATCTGTACAAACTTGGAAGCAGAAGATTAAGTTCTGTTCTTTGCTTTTCATTCACTTGCTACATGCTTTTGGGAAAATGGTATCACCCACATGTTTAGTTGCTTCACCCATAAGATCAATATCAAGTCTTTTTCTCACGATGCTCTGAGGTTTCTGTAAGTTTCAGTACCAGAATATAATTATTACTGTATTAGGCTGAAAATGTTCTAATTTACCATTCCTTATTATTACTATAGTTCCTCCATCAGTAACAAACATTCTTGGTTTTCATCTCGCTAAGTAAATATTCCTGTTTTGTTTTGAGCCCCATTACATTCAGTATGTATTAAACTTAGACTAAGTACTTAAGATTTATTTTTTTAAAAAATTGCAAAAAGCTGTATTCTAAAATTTTTAAAAGGACAATTATTTAGGTTGCTTTTTGGTTTTTTGATTTTTTTTTTGTTTGGTTTGATTTTTTGTTTGTTTGTTTGGGTTTTTGTTTTGTTGGGTTGTTGTTGTTGTTGTTGTTTTCTGTAACTAGGGATGAATTTGAAGGTTAACAAAAAGATCTGCTAAGAAATTGCTTTTCCATTGGCATAATTAAGAATCCATCCTACCAGACTAAAAGTAAAGTCTTAATTGTTCGCAGAATAACTGTCCAAATAGTGTAAATTTGTGAAGGCCTGGCTGGTGTTAAGCCATAATTACATAATCTGAATTATAAAAAGCAAGGGATCCTCAGGTGAGGAGAAAACTGCTAGAGCTTGTCTTGGGCTGGGAGTTCTGGATGGATTAATGAAAAGCTCGAGCCTATGAACAGAGTTATGTGGAGCTAATTGAGTCATACAATCAGTGGAAAAAAGCTGCAAGAAAGACTGCTGTCACCATCTCAGTTTTGATCAAGGATGTTTCCTAGCTGTTCGTGTTGATTCACTTCATAGAAGGAAGTTTTCTAAAGCAGCAAGAAGATGTTCTTCCCATTCAGCTGGTTTAGTTATTGGGGAATGCTTCCTTCTTGCACACGTACAGCCTTGTAAACATAAATATGGTATGAAGTCTCTGCTTCAGAGCCAGTGCAGTCACTGTTACCTGTGAGTGCACATGCATGACAGTGATTCTACATGCTTCTTCTTATTGTTGGACTTTAAATCAGCATTTGTATCAATGTAAAGGAAGATAAGGATAAAAGAAGATGGAATTTTTTTTTTTTCTTCACTGGTTGCTGTTTTATGTTTGAATCGCATTTTAAATTTTACATTCAAAATGTTCAGGCTGAGACACAAGCACTGCACTGCCTATTCCAATGGAAATTTGAATTTTTATCTCATTATAGGTCTAAAATTCATAATTTTTATCACATTAGACATTTTTACATTAGAAGCTCCCACTCTAAATTCTAATCTCTTTTCTGTTTCAGAATAATGCCTATAAAAAATCTGTGATGTTTTTATATTACTGCAATTTGTTCTCAGAAAGTCTCAAATCTTGTTTAAAAAATGCAAGAATTGTGATTATATAAACAAAGCCAGCATCCTATACAAGGCCAAACATATGCAGTAATTCACCTAACCTTTAAGGCTTTCCACATTCTCTCTTGGGTGTAGAAATTTTGAAAGCCTAACTATTCTACAACCAGAAGCCCTTCTATCTGGAAATTGTCCATGTTTTTTGGCAGAATGTGAATGAGATGATTCTCTGAGGAGCTGGACTCAATGATTTTGTGGGTCCCTTCCAACTCAAGATATTCTATGGTTCTGTGCTATCAGCAACATGGAAATATCTGCCTTAAAACGTAGAAAACTTTGTGGGCATTCTATCAAAACAATGCAGTGTCATCTCATTGCCTGTATTTAAGTCTTGCATCAATTGTTATAATAACTTTAAAAGGAGTCATCTTCCACCCAGGAATGCAAAAGGAAGAGAAATAACAAGTGTGCTGGCTCATTGCTGCAAGCCTACACAAAAGCAAACCTGGCCTGACAGTCAGGAGAGTGCTGAGCATTCATTACTTCTCTGGAAATAATGGTTGCTTTACTGTCTGTTCATTTTAGAAAAGAATCCATTCAGCCCGTAAATCAAGGGCTGAAATGTATTTAGAATAGTGGTAACAAAATCAGTCCCCTGCCATGAGGTCAGTCTTTGGTGAGTCACCATCTAGTCCCAGACATCATCCTGCTCTTCCCAACAGGTAATTATTGCCAACAGGAAAGGAGACCAGTAAGTGGAATTGTAATTATAAGAGTTAGTGTATATATTGAGGGGGTTTTAACTTGTTTTGGAAGCTGCTAAAGTATATGAACTAAGATCACTAACCAAATTGCATTGATAGTGACGTGCTAGAAGCAAAACTGACTTTTTTCAAGTGTTTTCTACTTCATTATTCCCCAGTTGCTGTGGCTCGGGATGAGTCTGATTCCTGAGAACATCTGATTTCCTGCATTTCTGACATTCAAGCAGACTGAGAGCCACAAGAATGTGAGTTTATAACTGGCTGTTAGAGATTTAATACAAAAAAAGCCAGATCTTTATAGATGCTAAGTACTTGGTCCTTCAAAAAAACATCTCTGTATTGCTCTGTATACATTGCTGATATACAACATTATTTGTTTCTTAACTTAGGACTTCTGTTCATATTATACTGTACATTTTGAGACCAGCCTCTATGTAGGATGTGATTTCATTCACTTGTTAATTAACTAACAAATATTTTGCCTAGTATTATCAACTCTACTAAATGAGAGGAGAATAAGATTATAGACTGATTAATTCATATGCTCAGTATCAGAAGGAAGACATTTCCAATGCAAGAAGCCAAGTCCAGCACTGAGAGCACCAAGTCTGAGCACTCCATGATGCAGAAATCTGCAACAGATTTTTCACATGCAGTGCTTTATTGCATACAAAATGCTCTTGGAAGGAAGAAAATAATTAGGTGTGTCCTTGACAAAGAACTGGCTCCAACAAGAGGTTCAGAGTAATGCTTGTTTGGAAGGACCAGGCACATTTCAGACTAGTACACAGTATTTGCAACAAGGATTCTTCAGGAGGATTTTCAATAAATATTGAAGTGCTTAGAAATTATGTTTTGCAGGATATAAAATAGACAAGTATCCGCTGTAAGATTGGGATGCACAGGAGACTCAGGTAATTTTTGTTCATTGATCTTGCCTTTGGTAGCAGTTACTGAGCTTCTGTACCCAGTACAGAACAAAAGGAAGAGCACATCTTGGGGCAGACTCATGAGAGATTTTCTTCAGAGAGATTGTCAGAGGCTCAGTTGGCCTTGATCCTGGGCAACTGAATTTCAGCTACATCAGTGGAGTGGGTTTTTTAGCAGAAGCACAGGAGGCTGAGGCTCGTCTTGATTTTTACAGCACAGAAATATGGCCAGAGTGTTCCTTGAGACCCAAGTCAGAATGACTCCACCAAGTCAGCACAGTTCATTGTGCTAAAATCTAATTAGCTAATCTACTAGTTCTGGCACCGAACTAGAATGATCCTCTTCCATCCAGGGTTCTGCTTTCGACACATTGCCAACATAGGCATCCTAAATATCTCTTTCATCCTTTGTTGTCCTGCTGTTAATAGAGAAAGCGAGAAAATAATCCCTGCTTATAAACTAAACAAGAGAGAGAAGATAAAACTGCTTCAAATCATTTTACCTTCCATTGGACCTCTTTTTCTCCTTTCATCTATTGTGTTTTGACCTGCTAGCAGATGTTTTAAGAACATTTTTTAATAGGTACTTTGTGGAGTGGGCCATCAACCTTTAATTATGTCAGAAAGAGACATTAGGGAAAGAATCAAAAGAAATGGTCAGAGGTGAAAGGCTAGAAAAGCAATGAACTTTAAATTGACAGGTAAAATTGACTGAGAACTAAGTCAGAGGAGGTTAAATATTCAAAGGGAAGAAGAATTTCCCAACAGGTGACAGAGGATTATACATCCACTTGCCATAGCTGCAGTAATACAGGTTTTATTAGAACTTGATAACAGAAGAATGCTTCTGCTCTATAATCTTCCTCTGGCATGGGAATAATTTACCCTGAATTTTCCATCTGTATATACAGTGACACCTTTTCAATGCATACAAATTCCTACCTAAAACTTGGGAAAAATTTATCCCCTATCAGCTGTCTGTCTGTTAGTGTTCTCTTAACTTCTTAAATCTTAAAAAAAATCTGTATTACATCCTTTCTTCTATTTAAATTACTAAAATTATGCTGATTACGTGTTAACTGCATGAGTTATTCATATTATATTATTTTTTAAGTCAGTTCTTCGAAAAGTTTTGGTTTTCTGAAACTGTTTTGATGAACTCTTTGTTCCCAGTTTCTTAATGGCTTGACAAACACATCTACTGAACATGCAGTTAACAACTAGAAATGGTGTCTTGCAATTCCCAGTACTCAATAAAACCGAGTGATTCATATAATCAGAGAGAGACTTGATATTGCAATTTTACTCGATGATATACTCCTGTTGACTTCAGTATAGCTAAAGGCAGAAGAGATTGGCAGCCTCTGAAGCTAGCAAGACTTTTTTGAAAGAAGAGAAATTGTCAATTTTTTTAACCAAACTGTTCCCTAAGCCAAAACTTGTAGAAAAGTATGTTTTGACAAAATTCGCAAAACCAGTTTTCTAAGTTTTAAAATCACCAGAGCTTTTTATATTGGCACTTAGATTCTATTTCTTGGTTTGAAATTCTTTTCATTTTTAATATTTTATTTATAAAGTTTGAAAACATCATTATCAGCTTGAAAATGTTTCTCATCAGTTATATCCAGCTAAATGTTTCAGCTTAACCAAACTGACAGCTGAGGGGTTACTTTTGCTTGAAAAGTTAAAATACTGTGCCTGGATTTGGAAGAGGAGATTTCAAAAGTAAGATGCTTATATGACAGAAAAACATTTCCATGCATATCTCTCGTGGTTAGTGGTCTCTCCAGAGGGCTGGAAAATACCAGTGACAAAATAAATAGTATTTTGAATATAAAAATAACGACAAATCAGAACGAGTGGTGTGACTCTAACTAAGGGTTAGAGAAGCTGAGTTATAATTTAAACAGGGAATTCAGCAAGCTCGCTTCTTACAAGGAACAGTTTGACTATTGTGCCCTTTTTCAAAGAATGGATAAACAATCTGTGGGTTATGGTTTGTTTTTTTTTCCTTGCCAGCTGTTCTTTATTTATCATTGTCAGATTTCCTTGCTTGATAAAGAAAAATATAATAGTTTATCCTATAATTCAGATGAAAGCACTAATTATGATGAAACAGCAGTGCCTTTAGGGCAAGGGGGACAAAAAAACCCAGAGGACTGTTTTATATAATACAATAACAGCTTTCTTACTGCATCTTTCACTTAAAGAAGCTAAAACTTCAGCTCCCTGAAGCTGGAATATCTGTAATTTCTGTCTGATGGGGAAGTGTTCCACAGAACTGCAATTATAGATCAGGCATTACACAAGTTTGTTCTCCACATAATTGTACTTCAGTTTTTTCTATTGTCATAGAACAGTATTATTTCCTTTTACTGTCACTGTTCCATCAATCAGGGCTCAGGAAAGAATCTGCCCCTGACTAGGTGGATGCTGTTAGTTCTGCTTGAGTGGGGGAAAAGAATCTCAGTCAGCAGAATCACCTTAAAAATGTTCATGTCAGTGCTTACCTTCCAGAATACAAGCCTGCTTACTCAAAACACAATGATCCTTCAATCATTCTTGTTTCCAGGAACTAGTTTAGAAGATCTTGTTGAGCAGGTATTGTGCAGTGCTTTGAGATAAAACAGTCCATCTTATCTCTTAGGCAGGTAGACTGATGGCTTGGATGAGGTTTTCTAGGCTAAGGATGGAAAGTTCCTTGGGCTGCCTTCAGCTGCTGTGCAGAGACAGCTGGAAGGGGGCAGCCACTGTTGCCAGAAAAGCCTCTACTGTTGTCTATGCCAAGGTGCTGCAGAGTTGGCATAAAAGATGTTTTGTTGTTTCTTATCCTGTATTGTGGGCATCACTGTGTTTGTGAGCTGCCTAGGCAGAGGAATTAAATGGGTAGCATCAGATCACAGATCACCTTTGAGATGATGTTTGGTACAGCTCAGTGATTTCCTTCTGCTCTGTGTTTGTCTCTGCTATGGAGCTTTAATACAGTTAAGAATTAGTCCTCAGATTTGGTGCTTTCAGTATCTCATCTGTCAAAAGGTTTGTAAACTCCTTTGTGTTTTGTCAGTGATGCTTTTACTGTGGGATCTGTTAATTGTCACAGAGAATACCTGATTTCTCTGCTTACTTGACTCTGTGAATGAGTCAGAAGTCAGCTTGTTAAGTTCCATTTGCCTCTATGAGTAGATGAAGTATAGATTTACCTGTGCATAGAATACATTTGATTGATTCAATAACTAGAGGTAGCATAAAATTCTTTGCTTAACCAAAGGGATGTCCAGTCTTCTGAGAATCCTGACTAAGATCAGCAATTTATTGGATGAGATGCTATTGTGTTTGAAAGGATAAATTGAGTACCATCCAGCACAGAGAAATCCTGTCTGGATTGCCACTGAAGTTTCTGACTAAAATCACAACAGAAACTCAAGTGAAACGTCCCTAGCATTTATCTAAAACAGCAGATGTGACTGTAAGGATAACTGGGGTATTTGGTTTTCTTCTTCTTATAATGCCAATAAAGGAGGTTTAAACCCCTCTCTATTGCTTCATTCAATTGCTCTATTTCAATGTAGCATATTCCATTTCAAAACAGAACTTTGGTTTCATGTAGGTCTGATTATTACATTCTTAATGACACAAAGTTTTAAAAGATCAAAAGTGCCCTGTCTAATTTTAAACTTATATTTAGGCTTTAAAATGATTTCTTTTCCCTGTGGCATGCCACAGGGGGCACATGGCTGCATACAGCTGTGTCCAGATGCTTAGTTTAATGTTTAAATCAACAGGCCAAGACTTTACACCTTTAAAGTTGTAAACTGTAGGAGATCAAGTCTTAGATGATGAAGGTAATCACTCTCCATGCATCAATGTGCTCATCTGTTAATATACACTACTATTTTCTCTGCAAAGCAGATAAGTGGCAAGGAAAAATAGTCTCATGCTACAGATTCAGAGCTGGTTTACAGTTTTAAGAACTTGCTGTAGGGGAGATCTCTGTCAGATTAAAACAGTGCTGGAATTCATGAGGCAAAAAAAGTAATTTCTGATCTCTGCATGCTCTCTCTATAGTCTCAACAGTCAAATTCAACTCAGTGCAATTTGATTTGCAATTTTTCTGAGCAGAAAATCATGAAGTACTTACAGTGTGACCAGATATGTATTAATCTACAACTGAGAATATTTACTTTTACTCCAGAACTTTGATTAAAAGGCCAAAACATTTGTTCTACAAAATTATTTAGTGCAACAAAGGATGGAGTCTACGCCACATGCCTAGTTTAATAATGAAAATATATCTGTTAACTTCAGAGGAAGTAGTTATGTACTTAAAATCATGTGGCTGTTCAAATATGGTTTTTTCAAGGCTTGCATAGGTAATACTTACCTTAGTTCTCTTTAAACAGCCAAACTTGTAAGAACACCAATTCTGACAGTATCAGTCTGGAGTTATTCGTAGCACTCAGGCATCTGCTCAGACTTCAGACTGCCGAAGTTCTTTGCACACTCTAAAATAATGACACTAACAATTGCAGCCTCATTGTTCCTTGACAGAAACCCTTTGAAAATCTTGTCAGGAAGAACTCTTTTTATCTCAACAAAAACGTAACGCTCATGTCCCCTGCTCTTAACTTCAGGATGCTTTAAGAATCTAGTCTTGTCCAATTGCAGTATTACTGACAAGCAAAAGCTTTTCTTGTGCCTTGTAATGCCTTTAAAAGCAGCACAAACAATATTTGTCCTTAGAGGAGAAAACCTTCCCAGCTGATCCTTGCCATTATCTCTCTTTAGACTTGTAGAATTTGTCTAATAGAGAATGGAAGATTGTTTCTATGTAAATCCAGAGTTCTGTTTGAAGTTGGACACACAGAATTGAAATGGTAAAGGCTTAAAATATTTTTCATAGCCTGGTTTGGTCTCATCCAGGCTTCAGATATAAAATAGAAACAAACTTTCTAAGGAGAAAATTTTAAGCCTTGCAGCACTTGCTAACAGCGTGCTGGGGCATTGCATTAGTATCAAAGGAGATCAAAGAGAAAAGAGAAACAGTCTGTGGAGTAATAAAGACGTCCTTTTCTAGGAGTTGGATTCTCTGTCCCTGCACAGTATCAGCTGGGCCTGATTTTCCTTTCTTTGTGATATCCTTAGCAACCATTGTCTTAGAGAGATTCATGTAAGAATAGACTAAATGACTGAATCAGGCATAGAGTTCACTTTTCTCGCCATCAGAGGAGGAAAATACAGACATTCACTGCCACAAGCACCAATTTCCTGCACTCTTAAGTTACAGTTCAAGTGAGAAGTAGCTGATAGAGCTTGGAACATACTCATTAGTATCAGTGTTCAGACTTGAACATTTCTGTGCCCCGTTTGTCCCAATGATTATTTGGCTGCAAACTGCCTTTTCATTTCCTTCTCATTTCTTCCTTTTTACTTGATTTCTCCTTTTACTTATGTTCTTCTACTACTTCTTGCTTTTATTCTCTCTTCCACCCCGTCTTATTTTTTCACTAAAATTTAAAAAACCTTGGCCTCAGCTTCTTTCAGGCAATTTGAGATTGTTTTCTGCAGTATAATCTCTGCCCTTCGTGTCCTTCCTGAAATCCTAAAGAACCTGGAGGTCTTACTTCTGCAAGGAGCTCCATAGAACGAATCAAGTCAGTATTCTTCTTTTCTCTCTTGTTCTGCAAGCCTGGACATGCCTTAATATTTGCCTTTGATTTCAACAAGAGCCCATCTGGACAATGAAGAGCTCTAATGGCAGTGGGGAGTTGGAAAAAGTCCTTACCATGGTCAGGTCAATAAAGGCTTAGTTTTACACATGGGCCCTGACAACTGTATGGACAAACATCGTTTGTGCTACTTGAAAAAGCAGCAGAAAGCACAGAAAAGGCTTTCACTTGTCAATAATACTGCAGTTGGACAAGACTAGATTCTTAAAGCATCCTGAGGTTAAGAGAATGGGAACATTGGGTTTTTGTTGAGATAAAAAGAGTTCTTCCTGACAAGATTTTCAAAGGGTTTCTGTCAAGGAACAATGAGGCTGCAAACGTTAGTGTTATTTTAGCATAAGCTAGGGACTTCTGAAGTCTGAGCAGATGCCTGACTGCTACAGTTGAAAAAGGTGCCATTAAGCATTTGTAACACTAATGTGGTATTAAACTATGTGACATTGTGCAAGAATTAAATATTTGCAAAATTATTTCCATGGAAAAAATATTTTGATTGTCTGATGTTAGTCTGTACATGCAGCAAAATTGGATAGTGCTATAAACTGAAAAATAACTTTAACATCAGTTTTACGAGGTGAGAGTAATTCTGAGGCAAAATGCTCATAGAAGAAAGAGCCATTTCACATAGACTCGGGTCCTACAGATGTTCGAATGGCTATTTAAATATCATCTGATAATCTTTACTTGGTGAAAGGATGCAGAAATTCTTCTCATAGCTTCTGCAGAATTTTTACAGAGCCTTTTTCTTCATATTTCTTTCATTTAAGCTTTACAGATGTGTTTTCCCCATGCCCTTCTAAACTTTCTAGACACGTGAAATGAGCTATGTTTGGCTGTGGTAATTGGAACATGAAAATTCTGCCTGATCTGAAGGTATCTTTGCCCCTCTTCCTGAGTCATGCCCTAAGTCAATCATGCACTTTTTGCTCTTTATTTTATTCAGTTTGCAATCAAAATGTGACAACAGATTTGTAGATATCAGGGAGATCCCAGCCAGGACATTCTCATTATTCTAATCTTTCTTCCTACATGAACTGACTTCCTATAGTGTTACCAACAACTAATAATTGAATTGGGGAAGAAACAATTGCTGAAGATTCCTCTTTTCCTAGAAAACTTACACTGAATTCAGTTGGAGAAAAATATTAAATTACTTTGACTGTGCTAACTTGCTGTTTTCTACATTCTTAGGATGGTGAATACAGATTCAACTGGTCATAATTTTTTTTCCCCATATCCTCTCTTTTGGAATGTGAAAAGACAAAGTCCAGCTCTAATTCTCAATGAAGATGCAATTGGCATGCTGGGATTTTTATGATGAAAGTCATAATTCATCTTTCTTCTTTAGGATGATTTTCCTTACAAGTTCTGTAACATGGGGTCTTATTTCTTCAACAGAGACAGTAGAGTCCCAGGCCTTTACTACTTTCCCATTGGGGTCCACCAGGTATTTCCAGAAGTTCCAGGTTGGTTCTTCTCCTGTAGAATCTACAGGGGGGAAAAAAAAGTTAAATATTAGAAAACCAAATTAGCCAATTCCTGACATTTGTTCATGTCAATTTGATGATTAACCTCTCAGAGGAAGAAGGAATGTAAAATTAAGAGGAAGTTCAGACTGAATAAGATTAATTTTCTGGCAGACAGGGAGCTTTAACTGGACAGTAGTCCCTTGGCAAGCAATGGAAACAGGGAAGTTTGAGCTCGGAGAAAGCACAATAATCAGTGTTGAAGTGTGTGAGGGGATGTGTGTGTGTGGCTGTGCTACACAGATATACCTGACACAGCTGATCACTGATAGGAAAATGCAACTTGGCATAACAATACAGCTGTACCAGGACTGATCAGTTGTTTATCCAGAATTTTCCCTCCAAAAGCACCCGGTATCACGTGCTTCAGAAGATTGTTTCAAGAAATGCTACATGAAGAAGTAACAAAGTAATTATTCCAGGTTTCCACCTAATTCTCGTCTACTACAGTTTTCCTCTTCCTGGTCACATCTCTTACGAGTCACACTCTCACCCTTTACTATTCTGCTATGTGACTAACAACATTTCCAGGACTTTCAATTAGACCAGGAACCTCATCCCACTAAAAGCACAAGTACAGATGCTACAGACAAATTAGCATCTTTTTTTCCACTGATTATACATTGGGCAAACCTCCTAAGGAATCAGAAGTTATTTCAAAGAATCATCCAGACACAGCTGGACCTACACTTGTAACGATGTTGTAATTGTGCTGAATAAAGACCCAGCCTCCAGCAGCCTCCCTCTGCGGGCAGGCCAGCGGGGAAACACAAGTTTTGCAAATTTCCTGGGACATGTCTGCAGGAACAATTCTCCTGGGCAAAACAGAGATTAAAGGATGTGAAGAGGATTGCAAGGAAGTTTGGCTAGCAGAGTGATCCGTTACAGACACCTGGAAGAAGGTGAGCTTGAGGTAGTCAAAAATAATATCCATATTCCTTTAAATTCAGTGGTGTATGGGAGAACACTGTGGTGCTGGAGAGAAGCAGCAGGTATCCAGCAGGGTCCTTGCAGAATGCAGCTCAGGTGATGCTGTGTCACATTGAGCTTTACTATATTTCACTGCTGAAAGACATTTCCTTCATATTGGGTTAAGACTGACATTTTAATTTAGCCTTTAAATGGTATTCAAAGCATTTGTTCAGTGCAAGAAAAATAGTGCCTTGATAGGTAATATCCTGCCTTACTGTATATTTTGTCAACTGGCTGGTAAGAACCAGCAAAACCTCTTCAGGTCTCAGTGCTGGCTGTAAGGCACATTGGAAATGGAGGAACCATACAGTAGGGCTGTTCAGTGCTTGGGGAGGAGTGAGGAAGGGAGTATTCAAGGACATTGTCTAGTGCCTGGCTTCACTTTTTGATTGTTGGAGTAAATGGTGAGGTGCTTTGCTTCCACTTATCCTACAGCTCTAGAGATGAGTCTTATAAATTCCACCTGCAGCACTCATGTCACAGGAGGAGCACTTAGGAGGCTGTAAGTGGAAAAAGGTCAGGGTGTTGTATGCATAGAGGAGAGTATTTCAAGGCCTGTGTTCCATTTAGAGGTTTATTGGACCAGCTTTTACAAGACACCTGCTATAGATGTGTCTTCATCTCTGGAGATCTTTTTGGAAGCTAAGACAAAGGCAACAGAGAGAAATCCTGCCTTGTGCTGCAGGAGGGACTACACGACTTCTGACATCTTTGAGCCTGACAACTCTGTGAACACAATCATAGATCTCTTTTTTCTGTTGGATGGTATTTTGTGTCAGAGGAATTCTCTGCTGGAGAAACAACCCTCCAGTGTTCCAGGTTACTCACCAATTAAGTACTTGAAGGCAGGAATTGCACCAGCTCCACTGACTGTGATTTTGCTGAACATAGGGAAGGAGGCACCGTAAGTCTTTCGTGCAAAGCTCTCAATTTCTTTGTTAGTGTCTGGTTCTTGCTGCCCAAACTGATTGCAGGGGAATGCCAGCACATTGAAATGGTACGGGCCCAGGTCTCTCTGCAGCTGCTGTAAGGCCTTGTAGTGGCTGTCTGTGTACCCACACTCACTTGCAACGTTGACAACTAGAGACACCTGAAGAACAAGAGAGCACATTTAAAAATGTGCTGCACGTGTCAGTTTTCCAACTGGTAGGCTGGAATGAAGAGTATTTAAAAACAAGAAAGAATGTCTGGGGAACTGTGACTGAACACATTTGAAACTACATCGAGTTCTATTCACAAAAGGAAGATTTAATATTTCTTTTATGTATTCCTCTTTGGCAAGCATTAAGATAATCAATCAACTGCTAAGCAATCTAAATTTTCAGTTTACAGAGAATATGTATTTCTCCATTCTGCCTTTTGGACAATTTCTAAAGATATTTAAGAAGTGACCATCCAGCTAAGATATACCAAGTTGAATGAAAGAAACTTCCAAATCAATGTAATTTTTGTCGTTTATTTATCTATTGTGAAGCATCTGCTCTGCAGCACCTTTTCTTGCACAGAATTTGGTGCCCATACAGAACTGGCTGATCCATTTATCACTGCTAGTGTAGATGTCTTCACCCGGAAATTAATAGAAGCAATTACAGGATTTGGGGTTGGTCTGTGCAGTGTGGGCTGTAAAATTTCCCATCACTTCTAGAGTAAATCAACTCAGTTTAAATCTACTCAGTTGTGACAGAATGACAGCAGTTTTTGCTCAAATGTTTACTGCCTCAATTAGAGATCCCAAGAAGTGAAAGCTGCCCACTATCCTTTGAAGTCATTCCTGCAGTGGATCATGTTCAACACTGTGTGCATTATAGCACTCAGATACTAGCACCAGGATCTGCCAGCACAGATCCAGCTGGGAGGAAGCTGTCACAGACAGGAACAACAGAATCTGTTGGGAAAATTAAGTGACCTAACTCTGAACTAACACATATTACAGTTTCTCAAAGCCTTGAAGAGTTTTTCATTGGTTTTTGAGATATTTTATCCTTAAATAATTTTCAGAATTTATTTTTAGACTTACAGTTTTATTATTCTCATGAATTTTGTGTATAAGTTGCCACTCATTCTACATAAATTGAGTCCATTCTAACACTTTTATTAAAAGTATTTAAGGAAATAGGATGTGACAAATAAATTATATTTAGCAAAAAAATAAATGGCTACATGTGCATAGTGTTTTTAAGGCCAGAAAACAAACTGGCATGTAAAAATACATACCTGGGTGAGGTATGGGATCATAAGATGAAATAAGTAGAAGGGGTAGGAATGAGTAAAGAAAAAGCTAAGGGAATGTTGGTGTTTGTAATTTCTTACATTAAACATTAACTCTGTGTATTTTCTACTTTGTATATCTGTGTGGCTATCATAGAATCATAGAATATCCTGAGTTGGAAGGACCCATGAGGATCATCAAAGTCCAGCTATTGAATTTAAAGTGGATTTGAAGTGGAGCTGTTTTCCCTGGAAGACAGGTAATCTCACCGAGCACAAGCTGGTGTAATCTTCTTTGTGGGGTAGTGTGTCAGCAGGATGCAATCTAAGCACCCCCTGTACACCTGTATATGAAATATGACCTGCAGCCATCTCACCTCTGAATCATCCCTTTCATTCACACAACACTTACAAGCTCTGCCTGAAATTTTAAATTCAGTCTCCTAAAACATCCAAAATTATGGCATATAATTAGAAATTTTTTTTTTTCAGAGAAGAGGTAATAATTTTATGATGCATTCCTGTTGCAGACTCCCAGCATTTGAAGTAGAATTTATATGTTGGACATAAAAAATAACTATTGGCAGTTCTGTTCTTGTCAAATAATCTGATTTACCAAACACAGTGATAACTGTAGTTAAGTATGAAGTAAAGATAAATTGTACTACTAAGAGCTGAACTTACATGTAGTTCTTTCATATGAAATTTTAGAAGCTTTTAAAAATATAGTTTAAGCCTTGGAATTTTCATGATGCAGAAGTATTCATACACCTTATTGAATTCATCTCTCTTGGTACTTTATCTCAAGTAGAATGGTAATGTAAGATTTTATCATTGGAGGTTTGGGGGAAATGAGGTTGTGTAGGCATTGTGTTCATATTAAAACAGATATGAAAGATGAATTGCCGGTGAATACAATCAAGCTTTTATAACTTTTACTTGATTTTAAGTAAAAAGAGGGCTTGAAAGGATTCACTCAAAAAGAAACAACTATTTTAATTTACAGCTGTTTAAAACTAGTAATTACTTGGCATGGTGGTGAAAGGCTTGAGAGCTCACAGTGCAAATAGTGCAAACTTCCAAACATATTCCTTCAAAACAGATGGAAACTACACGCAGCATTTCTTGGGATAGCAGACACATTATGCTTCTCTTTTTTCCTCAGAAAAATGCATTCTCTGTAACTGAATTCTCCATTACTGAACTCCATAATTTAATAGGGCAAACCTCTTAAAAGTATAACACATATAATGAAAACTTGCATGATTTATTAGTATTTCTCAATGAATGTTTAAAATTATTCTTTAAAAATCTTTACTGAGTTATCTTTCAGGTGTCTGGTATTAGAAGTGATTTAAAGTGGTGCTTTTTTTGGTCTGTGTTTTATTTTTAATAAATAACAGTCACTCTTTAAGCTCTCATGTAGAGGCTGTACTTTGACTTCTTACAGCTATTAATGATTTAAATTAAGTTCAATATGCCTGACTTTAGACTCTAGGAGTGCAAGTCAAGCACACCACCTAGTGTGCAGTGCAAACAGTTCAATGAACCTCACAAAAGTGATTTCATTTCAGCTGAACTCTTTATCAGCTCTTGTCTGACCTCTTAATACTATCATTTCCTTGCCTTTGCCTAGAAAATCATGAATTCTAGTAGTGAACTCATTTATTTAACACTGCAAAAGCTCTTCTTGCTTTACTTAATGTTTACACCAGGGTGCCTCCTTTAGGGAAAAATCCCAGGAAAGATTTAGGAATCTGTCTCAGCTTCAAGTAACCCTTTGTGGATCTATCAGCAGACACAATTGATGCTTGGGTTTTTAGACCCAGAGATTCTTAACTGGCTCCGTGTGACTGATGGAAGAACCAGCCACAAGTGTCAGATAGCACCACCTCACTGAGCTGTCACCTTCATGAACAAACAGCAATGTTTGTGCAGTAATTCAGTGGCTGTTCTCTGCATTTATCCACACTCAGTAATACCACATTCACAGATTGCAGTGAGCTCTAGTCCAAAGTGCCCAGCACTACTTTCAATAATAATATTTAGTTAAAAATAATACTTAAATTGTTATAGTGCCGAATGCTTTTCCATGATTATGGTACCTATGGCTCAAGACTTTCAAAGGCACCGCATTGGCACTGCTTAATTCCACCCCAGCACACTGTACTTAGCTAGGTGGTAGATTGGTACCATTACATCAAGATAGGCATAAACACAGCAGGGAACAGTTGATGTTTAGGAGTTCTGACTCCCAAATAGGTCCTATTTTTGGTAAGAATACTGCCTCTTACAGCATACTAGATACAGATCATAAAAGAAAAGATAAGATTATTGAATTAGATTAGATAGAAAATTGATCTTGTTTGGATCCTCTTGATTCTTGTCCACCCATCATCGCTGCCCTTCATTTTTAATGTAGATGGGTCAACAATTTATGGTAGTGTGGAAAAGCCATAGAAGGATGATGGCCTTCTCCACAACACAGTGAAGCAGACAGATTTTTGATCTATTTCACTTGTGGAACTCTTTTCTCAGTGGTAGTAGTCCTCCCTTTCTTTACTACATAACAGAGGATAATTGTGGTTCGTAGAAAGATACACTCAAATAGAAAGTGAATTAATATCAATCAGTCTTTTTTTTCTTACTATGAAGCAATTGTTTCAGTGATCTGAATAGACACAAGTTTATGTTAATAATGACTTATTGAAGAGCAATTCTGTCAGTCATGAATTGCACTGATTGTTTATACTTAGCATGGCTCTTGTGGTTTTAGAATTAGCAGACTTTTTTTTTTTTTTTTTTTAGGTTTGGGAAGCTTTTGGTTTTTTTTATTTCCTTGTTTGTTTTTTCTCCCTCAA
>VZTH01011503.1:756231-776168 GCA_013397815.1 Aleadryas rufinucha
TTGATTTCCCTTATTGTTTTTTCTTGTCATTGCTCTTTGGGTTTTAAAATTAGGAGACTTTTTTTTTTTTTTTTTTTAGAGTCTGGAAGCCTTTGGATTTTTTCAATTCCTAGCTAGTTTCTTGACTACCAATTAAGTAGTTATTTAAATAAATTAGTTGAGTGACTGAATTGAAGAAAATGTCTTCTCTACATCTGCCAGAAAGCTTAAGGCTGATAAAAGCTGGTTTAGCAATTAGCAGACTATTGTTCCAGGAGCTAACCGGTGACTCACTTTCCTTAAAACACCACGAGCACACACGTAGTACTTTAATAATATTTGCTTTCTTTTAATAGCTTTAAAATATTATGATGAACCTACACCTTAACATTACTTACCTGACTGCCGATTTAAGCAAGTTTATTTTAAGAAATAAATGGGAGTTTTAATTAGCCTTTTTCTAACTTGATACTGAGTTCTGACAACATAATGACAGAAAGGGATGTGTTTTATTGCTGTAATTTTCTTTAAATTTGTGCACATGCCTTATCAAAGAGCAGGTAGCCTGAACATTACTAGGATCTCTGAATGCAAATCTACCTTTTATTCCATACAGAAGCTGAATGTCACTTTTTTGGAATAAACTATTCCATGTGGCCTAGCAGAGATCAAGGAATACCATTCATCAGTGGTATTATCTTTCCCAGGTACAGCTCTAGAGCTCCCCTTTATGAAAGCAGCCGTGCCTCGAGGATGGCCTGGAACCACAGCACTGGGATACAGCCCACACCCTGAACCTGCCTGTTCATGAGATTCCAGACCAGGCTCTGCAGCTTGTTCCAGAGGGGATGAACACCCCCAGCTGTCTGCAGAGTGGCTGTAAGAAATTCTTCTGAGTTCCCCCTTAACTCCTTTCCATGTGGATTCTGGCCCTGAGATAGAGAAGCTACAGGTCATATTTGCTTATTCAGATTAGCAGATGATGTGCAGACAAAACATGCCCCAGTAACAGGATTTATTGACAGAGCTTTTGCAAGGAGCTCATCAAAAAGCACAAATATTGCTCAATATTAAACAGCTTCCATGTTTTTCTCCAACACAGATATTTGAGTGGGCATGGGACCAGTCCTGCTGTATCTCAGTTGTGAATGGAGGGGGATGAGGACTTTGACCAGATAGGATTTAGACCTCTCATTTGGTCCAAATCTGCCAGTATCCCTTTCTGCTGAGCTCAAGAAAATGTGCATCTCCCCATATACCTTCTGTCTTCCTGCCAGTGTTTTAGTGACCTGCTGCTGTGGATCAGTGAGCTCAGACACCTGAGGAGGGGAAAAAGGAAAGTGGAAACACAAAGCTGGAGAAAAAGGGTGAAAGTGAGAAGCGGTGCTGCCTTTTTGGGCAGCAGCAAAACTATTGGACTGCTTGACTGTATCACAGATGTGTCACTTGTGTGCTAAGAGTGGCACTTGTGAGATTCATGTTGATTTTAGCTTCTATAATTTGTGAAAGGGGATATAAGAGTTTATAACATTAAGTATAATGAGTGTGCTAAGTTCTCTTTTCACTCTTCCATAGGTACTGACCATCTTTCCTAGATGATCAAACCACTAATAAAATAAAATAAAATAAAATTAAATTAAATCAGATTTTTGTCAAGAACACTGTTTTAAAATGGTATGGAAAGCTCTGCCTAGAAATCCTTAACGTAATATGTAAAAAAAAATTTAGAAGACATCATAAAAGCATATCTAACTATGTGCCGTTCTTCCTATTGTTGTCACACAAAAAAGCGAGAGAGGCATTGCATGATGTTGTTACAATTTCACTATACTCTGATACTTTGTAATGTCTCTCATGTTTTTACAAACTACGGTGAGATCTGTTAACTCCATCAGCCACGGATCAAATCCCCCCCCTTTTTTTTTTTTTTTTAATGTAGAACATTAAAAAGGAATGGGATTTAGGTAAGAATAACATACAAGAAGTCATGCAGTTAAAAGGCAGAAATAAACTCCAAAAGTAAGTTACACAAAGACACAAACTTCTTGAGCTTGCAATGGAATAGGCAGCATCCAGATCAATCCATCCTGCTGCAAGAACGGCAGGAGGGCAGCATTCCCTGCCTGCCACGTCTACAGGCGGCTGCAGCAGGAGAAGACGCGGACACACACGGGGGTTAGAGTGCAAACGCTTTATTGAAGAGGAGCCCGTGTTAGCCAGGCGTGTTCGCTAAAGGGCAGCGCGGTGTCCCGTCAGGCCCAGATGCACACGAGGCCCCGAGCACTGTCCCCCGCGCTCGCTCCGCGGACATGCAAGGGCTGCCCGATAGTGAGCCCGGCCGGGAGCCGCCCCTCCCCGCCGCACTTACCGAGCCCCTGTACTTCTCCAGAGACACAAGCTTGCCCCTGATGTTTACAACTTTGAAAGTGTAAAAATCAGGCTCCTTCTGCCGCGTAGCGGAAAAGGCTAAGAGCAGGAGCGCTGCAATTGAGAGGAGCATGGCTAGAGGGATGAGGAGGACTTTGGGGAAGGAGGAGGCAGGCTGGTGCTCCACACTGCCCTCCGGGTCCAGCATGCTGCACGGCCGCCGCGCCTCTGCCCGCCCGGCCCCGGCCCGGCCGCGCTGCCGCAAACGCCTGGCTGCTGCAAACGGGCCTTTTGCGGCACTCGGCGGCTCTGCCCGCTCCGCTCCGCGCCGGGATGGCTCCGGGGAGGATGCTCACGCTCTGAAATAGAGCATTTCGTGCTGGAAGTGGTGCATTGGATGGTTACGGGTTTAAAGCACTAGTTGGCTCAGTCTGTGGGATGCCAGTCACAGAATCGCAGAATATTCCGGGTTGGAAGGCACCCACAAGGATCACTGAGACCAACTCTTAAGTGAATAGCCCACACAGGGATCAAACCCATGACCCCGGTGTTATTAAAGATCCTGCTTTAACTCTGTCGTTGTGATTTTCGACGGATTTGCAAAGGCCCTTTTTTTAATGTACTGACTATAGCATGTAGTGACTGCGGTGTAATGTCAAAGGACAGCAGTGGCTTGGTTGCTACTGGTTACTGAGGCGAGTGCTCCAAAAGAGAGTCACAGCACACAGTCAGCAAAACCAGAATCACCAACACGCCACATAAAACAGCCACATCAGCCAGGCCTGCAGGAAATTCAGCTCTGCATGCACCTGGCTGGTGAGAAGTGAGTGGCCAGACCACTGATATCACTGTGTGAGATGGGAGAAACCACACTACCAGGGGGTTCTCAAGCAAGAAAGGGCCATAAAGCATCAGGAACTGAGTTTGGTAGCACAGCGTTCACACATTCAGAGCAAAACGCTGCCTCAGTGCACTGATGTCATTCTTGCGTTGTCTGCAAAAAACTGCCATTTGTACAGTTTGCTACTGTGCCTGCTGGAAGAAAAGGATTTGTACTTCCAAAGTAACAACAATAGAAAGCATTTGATGGTCATTGATTTCTTCTTGGACCAAGAAGCTGGTCAGCCACAGATGGCTATGAGTCTGATAGATCTTGGCAAAGAAAAGCAAAATGCAGTGACTTACAGAAAACAATTAAGAGTGGCTCCAAGGCATATTGGAAATTTATCTTTTGAAGAGCAAATTACATTTTGTAATCTCACTTTGTGTTTGGGTTTTCTTAAAAAACTGAGTTTTGGTAGATCTTTGATATTTTGATTAAATTTGCTGAGGTAATTCAAGCATGACTGACTTTACTGTAAGGGAAGAAGCCATATATAGCTAGTTGAAAAACTTATTTTTAGTTTTTAAGCATTTCAGATTTTTCACATTTTTTATGTAATTCAGTTTAAGTAGACATCCAACATCAAGAAATAATGTAATGTGCTACAAAAGTATATAGATGGATAGATGGAAAATCTGCCATGCTGTCTACAGGAAAGATACGCTGTGATGAGAATATGAAGTTCTTTGCAGATAAGTAGTATTTTCCTGGATACTTTCCTGGCTCTAGTATTGACCAAAATGACAGTCAAGTATCATCTCCTCATTTGATAAGTAAATTATCTAAGAAGCTTTAGAGTTTCTTCAGATACATCTGGAGAAAGAGAACAGGGCTTTAATATGGTATATCCATTTAAAAAGAATTTTTAAACCTAGTAAATTCTAAAAATAATCTTTAAAAATCATTCCAATGATGATCAGCATAAGGTGGGTTGTTTTTGGGTTTTTTTTTTTGTCAAAAAATTAAAAATAAATCTACAATACACATTTACATTTTTGAGGAATAATATTTTAGTTGCTTGGGTATAGGACTAAAAACAAGGCATCATACTGCAACGTAAGAAGGAAGTTTTGCTCTAGAAAGGCATTTTATAAAATTACTTCCTACAGCTTTATGGTTATCATCTCTGATTTCTAGATAAAATTTAGTGGCTTTCACTAAATATTTTCTCCTACAAACTGAGCCCAGAATCTGAAAGTTTTTGATCACTGGCACTGAATTGGGAATTCTTTAAATAATGGCCAGCTGGCAGTAGAACTCTGCTTCCTCTTTTAGTGCCATGTTTCTATATTGCTCCCTGCAATAAAACATTCTTTAACATCAGCAAAGAAGGAGGCATTGTTCCTGAACACAGAGAAAGAGACTATGTCAAAGACTGTTGGCTTTATACTGGTACAAGTTTTCAGAGCCAAACTGCGCTACCAGTTCATATTAAAGTCTATCCAACTACTTGAAGGAAATATGCCAGTCAGGTTTGCAAACTGGCCGTGTGTTTGCTCACTAGCATGTCTCAATGTTGATCTAGGAGGACTGTATCCAGCAGCAAGTATAATCTAGTTACTTCTGCAATTTACTCTTTGGCCTACTAAACCTAATAAAAATCTTTGTCAAATAGATTGGAACAGGCTGGAACCACTGCTCAGTTAACCTCAGCTGTCCCCGTGGCAGCACTGCTGTTTCTGTCACTGCTGCCCTGGACTGGCCCACGTCCCTAAAGGTGAAACCTCTGCACTACATCCCATGAGCAATACCCTGAGCTACCCAGTCCCAGTTTTGTAAAGTGTGAACTTCAAGTGAACCAAAAAAAAAAAGCAAGTTACCTCTAAGGATTGAGCTAACTTCACAATACATTCAGAAGTATGTCTTGCCAGTATTTGTAGAATCCTGTATTACGGATTTTGCAACTTTTGTTTACCTACACAGACTCCCTGAGGTAGTGTTTCCAGCACTACTATTCATATTACTTTTAATACTTTCCTTTGAACCTCTTTCGTAGTTCAACACCGATCTTTTACATGCCTTATTTTCCTGGAAAGGCCTCCTTAGCCTGGGCTAGGAAGTGCCAACAACATGACATTTCACTGCCAAAAAGGGGTAGTACTGGATCACAGAGGGATTTGCCTCAGACAAGCACTTGCCAGTGCCTTTCGGTCACCGTCCAGCACTGCCAAGAGCCGGCAGGCTGGCTCTTCTCCCCCGAGACCTGCGGATCTGCCAGCAGACATGCTGGCCAAGCCACTGTCCCTGGCTGCTGCCGGGGCCAGCTTCATAGCCAAGGTCAGGGAGCCTGGAGTCACTTCCCCAGGTCCTCGGAGCACACCCGTCCTTCTCCACCGAGCACAGGAGGAGGGGGAATAGCCCTGGGGAAGCGGGGATCAAGGCCCGGGCTCCATCGAGCCCTAACCTGCTCCACAGGGCCTGCGGAGCAGATCCCTCATCGCTCTCCACAGCTCCCTGACAGGAGGGTGTAGTGAGCAGGGGCCGGCCCCTTCTGCCGTGCCTGCAGGGAGAGGACCAGAGGAAATTGTTCTATGCTGAGACGGGGGAGATTCAGATTAGATATAAAGAAAAAAAATTGGTCCCGGTTTAGGGTGGTCAGGCATTGAATATGCTGCCCTATGAAGTCATCATCCCTGGAGGTGTTTAGGAGGTGTCTGGACCTGGCGCTGGGTGCTGTGGTTTAGTGGCTGTGGGGATACAGTGACAGTGCTGGGTGCACGGCTGGACTGGGTGATCTTAAAGGTCTCTTCCAACCTTGCTGATTCTATGCGTAGGAAGAGGCCTGGGAAGAGAAACAAGGGGAAAAACTAGAATGGCTGTTGGGGGGGTAATTAAGAAAAAAATATGCTGCTTATTCCCTCATCCCCGNGGGGTCCGCGGCGCAGGGGCCGCCCCAAGGTCAGTGGGGGGCCGGGGCCGCCCCCGGGGGCGCATCCGGGCCGGAGCTGGTGCGTGCGGTTTGTTGTTCGCACGCCCTGTGGAATTAAATATTGCGGGGGGGAAGAGACCACCGCAGTCGGCGAGGCCCGCGGGGAAATGCCCCGTGTGCGGGGCTGCCCTCGAGAGCCGTGCCCGCTCCGCCGTGAGAGGTTCTCCTTTCCGTGAATTACGATCTGCCTGGAGTGACACCCAGGCATCCCTTCGCCGACGTGGTTGTGCTCTTTTGTTGGCTTATTTTGTATACAAATACAGCTGAACGACTTTGCTGCTTTTGCAATATGTTGCAATTTGCCAGTTGGCTGAATGTGTCATATTACCTGAGGCCTCCTGGCTTTTAAGGTTGTTTCTGGGTTTATCAAAGGAGGATGAGCTCATAACACACAGAGAAACAATGTAATCGGATTTAGGCTAAGGTAGAGATTGGAACATTAAAAAGATAGTTGTATCTAAGTATGGATCTAATAATTTTTTTTATATCCATGCCACCTCCATGTCGCTTGGCTTCCTGAGCACCGTGCCCTGGATTCAGGAGTCATTGCATTTGCTTGAAAACAGAGGATACATGTTGTTTATGTATGTTTGTTTTGACTTGTGCTCCCGGTTTCAGTAGGTGCTTTTTGGATAGTCTGACCCCAGATAGTTATGACATAATTATTTCCGTGACAAGAAAAGTAAGCCAGCCATGGAACTATGACTTAATTACAGTACCTGGCAGCAGATGCTATATTAGGAGCAAGAGGTCTCTTTTACAAACACCAATTTTGCAATAAGCTTTCTAAAATCATTTTTCTACTTAACTTTAGTGAAAACCTTAATAAAATTAATTTTGTGATAAAATTACCTTTTCCCAGAACATATATTGGGATGTGTTCCCAGAAGATAGACACAGAGGGATCAGAAAGTTCCTCCTGTGTTCTGTTCTTGCACAGAGGACAGCTGGGACTTTCCTCTCATACCTCAGCCTGCAGTAGTAAAGAAACTGCGGGATGCCACGGGACACCTGCTCTGTGCAAGGCATTTATCGGGTTCTTCCTCTGAAGGGAATTGCTGCTATGGGGAGAAAGAAAGGGGAGCAGGATTTCCCTGTGTCTTACTTGAAAACAAGATATTCCTGAGGAGCTACTCTTAACTGTCTTGTGGATCTGCTTGTCAGAGTAATGGATTTGGATTGTTGTATTCATGTTGATACCATAAGGCAGTTTGACTGTCTGAGAGTATATTCTGTGTTCTAGTTGTAATTCTGGCTTTTTAAACTTTATAGAGCATTTCTACTAAATTAACTTTATTTTTGTCACTATCTTAGTGAAATAATGCAATACTGGTGCTGACTTGTACTGAGGACTCATGGAAGGAAGGATCCTGCAGTTTGCTTAGTGGATTAATTTGCACAATGGAAGCAATCCAGTAGAAGTCAACATTTCTGGTGCTTTTGGCACATTAAGACTGTTTTGTATATTGCTTGATAAATTGTTTAACTTAGAAGTACAAACGACGACCTAAATTTTGTAACAATGCAGATGAATTTAATTTTTACTCTTTTTTAAAATTTTCACAGAAATGCATGCACACATGCTTGTGCACTCATACTGTATCCTTGGTTTGTAATTTTGGTTCTAAGGTTTCAACAAATCTTTGGAAGAAACCCAGTTTATCAGATGTTCTTATATTTTATTTTCATTTCTGTTGATGCATGAAATACTATTGCCAGCAAGAAGTAACTTTCAGATTTTAGTTTTTGGTGTCAGCAAAGCTTGACACGGGCGTCTGGAATCAGTTTTGTGTTACAAACTGTTGTGACTCAGTCCACTGAGTGTGGCTGTGTTCTTGACAGCTTTCCCGAAGTCGTGGTTTTCAGCATGTTTCTTTCAGTAGTGAAAGTGCTGGATGCTGGTGAACAGGCATAAGGATGCTGGTAGAAGATCTGTTTGCTGTCTCTGTGGTTTGTGAGATGGTTTGCAGTTGGTATGAAGTAGTTTAAAGACCATCCCTTCCTCAAGGATTCCAGTTTGGGTGAAGGGCTCACTGTTGCTTAAATACAAGATCCAGATAAGCTTTCATGCCACAACACATACTGCTGTATTTTCATTTAGCACAAGCACTGAGCATAACTGGAGGTTAAGATTAAGGTGAATAAATTGAGTTTCAGTGTGTGGCCACATTTAAACTAGTTTTGTGATCAGTTGAGGGCTCTGGAAGCCTCTGAAAGGCTCTAAACCAGTGCAGTGCTGTACTGTGTTTTCCCAGCCTCCTCACGAGTACTTGCACTGATGTTGCGTGTGTTTGGTTTTGAAGTTAGAGCCCCCTTGTATCTGCTCTGCTCCCAGCATGAATGGTACAGCATCGGGGAGATTTGGGGCAGGTGCTGCCCCTCTCCTGCCTTCAGGGTTTGCTGCAGTCAGTTTTGAGGTGTAAAGGACTGTTGCAGTAAAACGCAGGATCTGAACCGAAACGTACGAAAGCATGAGGAGCCCATATGAAGTAGAGGGGTAGGGGAAACTGTTGTAACACAGCTGGGGTGACAGAGAGGATGGCTTTCCCGAGCCTGGCACGGGAGGCAGCAGCAGTAGGGTCAGAAAGTGGTAGTTCTTGGCGTTGGGTGACGTTCGTTTTTCTCACCTTCTCAGTGAGTCATACTGTGCTGTAGAGAAAACAGTGAGTCAATGCAGTGTAATCCGTAACAAGCATATCCTTTATGGATCTCCCATGCAGTATATTTTGCTCACTTCATAATTTAATTGTAAGATATTTGCACCTGTGTGTGTTACTAAGTTTTGTATCAACCGAAGTCTTCTCTGTTACTTCATTTATCTGCAGTACTTTGTAAATCGGATATCATCCTGTTACAGTGTTATATATTTTTACATATATACACACAGTTATTTATCTAATGATCACTCCTTACAAGTTTTCAACCTTCCACATTGTAAATACAACATCAGAACTTCCTACCTTCACTGAGCGCAGAGTGCCAGTTTTGTTGCACCCTTGATTTGTGTGTTGAAGTTTATGTGCACTGTGCTGACTTCTGGGTAGCTTTTGGTAGTGTTACACTTACTAGGGTTAATTCTGTAGCCTGTAGTAAGAGGGAGTTCTGAAACACTATGTAGCACTTAGGTTTGTTACTAAGAATACCAATTGGTTTAGTGCTGATGGAGCCTGAGGTGCTTTAGTGGCCAGTAATCTCTGATAGTTTTAATTTTAAGTACTTTGGAAAAACATCAAGCATGGGTAGTAGTTTCTACTAAGTCATGTCTAGTTCATCATAAATCAACCATAAATGTGTGATAATATTTTTAAACTATTGACAAAGAACATGGGAGAGGCTTGAATGATTTGTAGAAGTTCTCAGACAGAAAAATGGGCCTAAGGCTGTAAAGAGTCAGAAAAGACCCCCCTCCCCAGCACATTAGGGGTGTCTGTAGACATCACCTGTGCTGCAGTCTGAGCAGAGTGTAGAAGACAAACTTTCCTATTGTTCCTGACTCTGGATGTAACCTTTGTTTGCAGAATTTCCTTTTATTTTTGTTGAGGAAGTTCAGCTGGACTATATTGGTAATGAGGTGAGGGGGGCACTGAGGTTAATCACCCCACTTACTGTTGGAAGGCTGGCTGGGAGATTTGAGCTTAAGGACAATCATAATGGGAGAGATAAAAGCAGGTCTTGGATAAAATACAAATCTCCCTATCTCGAAGGAGGGAATGCTTTATAGAAAGAGGGTGATAACACTTATGTTTGTAGTACTTTCTGTGTTTATATTTTATCTAGTACTCCCCGGGGAAACAAAACTTACAAGCCTGTTCTCTTTCCCATTACTTGTCCTTCTACAGTCCAGTCCTTACTTTTGGACATTTCAGCCAGTTGGGACCACATTTTAGAACATGTTTGAAGTAATGGCAAAGGATCATTGAGTTTCTGTCTGTTTTCTGGAACAATTATGCCTCAGCAGAGAGGTCTCTGCTGAGAGGGAAGCAGGAGGAAGTTCCATTTCCTCATAGGGAGTAGCTCCAAACCAGACAGGGTGTATGTTCCTCCAGCCCCAGCACGTCTACCCTGCTTGCCCAAGGGGCTGTGATCGAGAGCGTGACAGAGGAGCACAAAATGAATGTGTAGGAAACCAGGTAGAGTCAGTTCTGCTGCTAATGAAGTGATTAAAAGAAGCTTTGCAAAAGAGCAACTCAGAATGCAAGACCTCACAGTTTAACTTGGCCTTTGTCTTTGAAGAGGCCCTGTTATGTCAAAGTCTGACCCAAAATGTATGTCTTTGAGGGGTTGAATACAGTGGAACAACTCGAGGGGAAGAAGTGGAAGGGCAAATGGGTAGAAAAAAACTTCTTGAAAGTTTTTTGGTGGTTTTCTTTTCCCCCCTGTTTGGAAGTGAGCCTTACTCCGATTCTTTGCAATTCAAATGCAGAATGTTCTAATGCTAGTCTGCAAGGTAGAGGAAACAAAAGAAACTGGCAGAAATGAAAGTGAAACATTTTCGTTTCTTCATTTTGTGAGCCTAAAATGAATTCTAATCAAAGCTGATTTTAAACATTTTAAATTTGGTTGCTGTAGGTATGTATAGATTTAATAATTTTCTGCAGTTTAAAGTCAGATGGTATCTTGTCTGACCTCAAGCTGTTGTATTTCAGCCAGACTATTTTTCTGAAAAGAGCCAAGAGCTGAGCTAGATTTCAGAGGAGTAACTGGCTCTGTACACTCAGAAAGCAGGGGAAACTGAGTCCCTTGTAACACTGGGGTATTGAGTAAATGAAATATGCTGAGATGGTTTCAGCAGGTTAATCACACCCCACTTTGTAGATGCAGGCGAAAAGCTCTGGTTTTGTTGCCAGCCTGGCTGGGAGAAAATTCTTCTTTGATTCCAGATCTGGCAATTTGGTATGAGCCTGAGCTTGTGGATAAGACGTGCCATCCAGGTTTCTACAAAGATGCCACCTCAGCACTGATTCACTCCACTCCAGGGTTTTGTTTCCAACCATGTTATTTTTTTTCAGAGGCACTCCTTTCCCTCTCCCCACTTCCCTCTTTCCCTCTCTCAGATGTAGATGGCTGAAATCTGACAGAGGAGGATCTTTTTGTGTCTTTCCTGGGTTTAGGAGAGGTCTCTTTTTCTTTCTCATACCAAGTTTTATTAGTTGGTTTACTTTACAGTTCTTTGCGAGATGGTAATTTGGTTACTGTTGAATATGGTGCAGCAGTTTAAATTATTTTTTGTTTGCTAAATCGTTTCAGTATTAAAGAACAAAAGGAAAGAAAAAGAAACCCCAAAGTTCAACATTATTATTCTGCATTTCATTGTGGAACTCTTTTCTTCTTTTTTTGGTACAGAATATTCTTGTCTTATGAAATGTCATGACCTCTCTTTATTCATATTTCTTAGGAATAAAGACTATATCAGTAGTTTTTAACATTATCTGCTTACATTTGATTACATTCACTCTCTTGATATGTAACATTATCCCAGTACTCAATTTATTAGCTGAGTTCTAGTTTTTACTAGCAGTTTCCCTAGTTGCTTTTTCCCATCACTTTTGTACATTTGACTGAAAATTATATATTCTCTTTGAATATATAATTGTGTATTTTATTTAATAATTTTTGCAGGTTTTTTTAAACTTATTTCAAAATACGTCTCGAACAACCTGACACGTACAAAAAGCAGGGCGAAATGCAGCCCCACTTCTCCTCCAATGCCGGAGTTTCATGGTAGCTTTAATCTGGAAGTGGTGCCAACAGGAGTTGTCCCCACCCTACGAGTTGTTTGTTATTACCAGGCGTGCTCCTCCTCCTACTCGTGCCTGGTGCCAGCTTTATGTTAAGCTGGATTGGTTTTCCGGTTTGGTTGCCGGCAGAGCTGCCCAGGGGAGGGAGCAGCCCCGGCGGTGGGAGCGAGCACGGCCTGGAGCTGGGCTCGGTGCTGATAGGGCCGGAGCTGGAGCTGCCCCACGCTGCTTCCCCTGAACCTGGAGCTGGGCTCGGTGCTGATAGGGCCGGAGCTGGAGCTGCCCCACGCTGCTTCCCCTGAACCTGGAGCTGGGCTCGGTGCGCTCCCGGCCGGAGCTGCCCCACGCTGCTTCCCCTGAACCTGGAGCTGGGCTCGGTGCTGCTCCGGCTGGAGCTGGAGCTGCCCCACGCTGCTTCCCCTGAACCTGGAGCTGGGCTCGGTGCGCTCCCGGCCGGAGCTGGACGGGGAAGTGCTGACAGAAGTGAAGGTGGAATTGACGTGTGTCTTTGTGGTTTGAGGGTTTTTTTTGTTGGTTTGGGAAGTTTTTCTCCCCTCTTCAGGTTGAACAAGTAAAGCATGATTGGTTTAGAATTTGAAAAATCCTACTCCCGTTTCTCTTCTGGTTACATGAAATTAAAAACCAAACCCAGTGTAGAATTTGAAGACAGTGACATTTGTACAGAGCTGGGACAGCTCACCGGTCTCTAGAGCAGGACTTTAACTGGTGCTCAGGGACTGGAGTAACTTAAATTCAGCCAACCTGGGGCGATGCTGGGCTCTCCTTTCCACCCTGAGGCTTCAGCAGTGCTGGTACAGGTGGGCTGGAGTTCCTGCTGCTTTTCGATTAGAATTGCTGTGGGAAAGACTGGCTGCAATCCAAAGGCAAATGTTATTTAATCGTTGTGATTTTTGATCTAGAAGTAAGAATCAGGTGCGATTGGTGTTTAATAGAAAATAGTTGCAATATTAACTGAATGTATTTGTGAGATAAAATACTTAGCCATTGGAACAAATTTAGGAATGCAGTTTTTTCTTCAGGTTTTGTATTTTACTAAAGAATGTGATGCTAACAGCATCTTCAGGAATGCTCATGTGAGTTTTGTTTGTTTCTTTGATTTTTCACTTTTGAAAGAGATGTATTTTCAGTTATATCAATAGAGACTTAAGATAACCATTTTTAGTACATGCTTTGTGTCCTGAAGTATTTTCTGATTTGTGTCTCTTGAAAGTGAGAGAGATAGTAACTGTATTATATAGCCTGAAAAAAAATTACTGTACTTTATACTGATGATATTCAGAAAAGATTTTTTGGTTGTTTGGTTTTTTTCTTAAGCAGACTGTTTAATCTGATCTTTCGTTCTGGTTTTTGTTTTTAAAGTACAAAAGTATGTTGTGATACTTTTGATAGCTGTAATTCATAGACCTTCTTAGTATTTCTTCTCTTCACTGAACAATAAGTGATGGGTTCTCTAAACCCCAGAAATTTCCATGGGTCATGCATTTACCTACCAAATATGCAGCTGGACAGGAAAGAGAGAAACTCTGCACTCTGTATTTTGCTATAGTTTTGCAAAATTAATTTTATTCTATGTCTAATGCTTCATTGTCATAGTTTTCAATTGCTCTCTAAATGTTGGTATTAGAAAAAAAATCCAAGTTCTTGTTGCAGATTCTTGCCTTCATTTTCTATATTAATAATTCCTTACAAACAGACCCACTTGTGCCTGACCTCCTCCTACTGGAAACACAACTTTTGAGTTGTCTCCAGCATAAAGCTCAGATGATCATATACCACCTAAAGGGCTGAGGTTTAGATTAGGAAAGTTAATCTGCAGCTAAACAAAATATTTGCTATTTGTGGGGGGTTTTTGCTAAGCAAAATCTTACTTAATTGCTGGCAGCTAATTTATTTGAGAATAGGAGGTGCAGGTGATCGGTCAGGTTTATTATTAATACTTTGAGCTATATCTCTAACTGCTTTTTTAAAATCAGTTAATAAAATGGAGCTTGCTTGCTGGAAACTGAATTAGTTTTCTCTAGTGGCTAATTTGAGCTGTGTGTTTATTGAGTGGTATTTTTTAGATGTGTTAATTTTTTTTTTTTTTTTCCCAGTGTAGTTGCAGACATCTTGGTTCTTGTTTTTGTTCAGAAAGCCAGAAATAGGAAGGAAAGAAAAAAGCAAGCTGTTGGCAGGTTTATCACTGGGTGTTTTTTAGCATGTTCTGCCATTTTTTTGTCTCTTCATATCCCTCCTCTTTTAAATACAAATCAAGATGATCAAAATTTTCATGAATTTTACTTTAATACTGGAATGTATTGTGAAAATGCTCTTATGCCTGTGGGGGGAATATGCTTCCTATAATAATTAGTATTTACACCTTCCTTTAGAGAAGTTTATTTAATGTGCTGTCTACATAGAGATTTAATCTTTTCCCTTCATTTTAAAAATGTCTTATCATTATTTCTTCAGTAGACAATCAGCTACGATCCTTGCCTGCACAGAGGATTTAAAATCAACTGCAAATTGCTGAAGAATTGCACTTCAAGTGGTCTCGAGACAGGAGAAGCAGGTCTTCACTATAATGGAAGAGGCCAAGAGCTCAAAGAATGGAAATCATGACCCAAGGAAGTCTGTCCGTCTTGTCTGTGAGGAAGGCAAAACAGTCAAAGTTACAATTAATCAAAATTATAAACATAATAGAAATGACAAATCTGTGAAGGATGTTGGGAGAAGTTCTCCGAGTGGGAACAGCAGCAAAAAAAGTAAACAAAATGATATTTGTTCTGAAAAACAAGGAGAAAATAAGTCATGCAAAGTAAATAGTTGTATTCCTGGAACTAAAGATATGGGATCAAACGTTCAGGATCGAAGTCATGGAAAAGCAAAAAAATTTTCTAATTCATCATCAGCAGTGGAAAACCTGAAACAGACAAAAGCCCAGCCAGTAGGAGAAAACGCTCTGGGCTCCCATGTTTCGGGGAATGGGGTCACTATGGAAAGCTTAACAGCTACACAGAAAGGGAAACTGGTGCTGGAAAATCCAGTGGGAGTTCATACTCTGAAGACTGGTGTTGATCAGGCTGGTGATCCTGGTAAGACTGCTGCAGATCAAAGGAAAATGGAACATAAGCCTGATGACTTCAGTGAGTATTAGTTAACACTGCCTTATTCCATTTTCTTCTGGTGCAATTGCTGACAGTCTGAAATGGCCTTTGAAATGTTTCAGCTCGTGTTATTTTTTTCACATGTGCTAAGTTGCTGGTTGTATTTAGAGAGAACATAATGTTAATACAAGCATATTGCTCAGAGAACAAGAGATTATGATAATAGCTGTCCTTTTTTCTTATGCCTAAGACCTAAACATCTTTGTAAGCTACTTAGTGTGTGTGGGTTTTAGGCAATTTTGTGACTATAGTGTCTTACGAAGGGGGAACCCTTCCTAATATCATTGCCACTTAGGGAAATGCCAGTTATTACTGCTTTTCAGAGACATCAGGGCGAGATGGGCAAGAAAAGTTCTTATTATTGGTAGAGGGGAAATATTTACTTTCTTTCTGTGACTGTTGTGCTCTTTTTGTTACTAAAAATGTTTAGAATAGGCTTTGTCAGGTGGCTTTTTGATGTAGGGAGCTCTGGAATACGTATCATCCATCAGTGGTTACCCTTATGAGTGTGCAATTCTTACACATTTTTCAATGTCAAAATTAAATATATTGATCAAGCATGTCTCACCAGGTTAATTCCGTAGTTCAGGATTTGTCACACTTCTTTAGAATGCTTTTTTTTCTTTAATAAAAATCCTGTTTTAAGATGCCAGCCAGTGTAGACCTTGTGTTTGAAGTATTTCCCACAGCTACAGCAGTTGCTTGTATGGAAATACAAGGAAAATAATCAAGTGTGTATTTTTTTAGCTGTCTTAATAGTGTTTAACAGGAAAAACAAGTTCAAGTGGCAGCATCCTGTGATCAGTCAGCTCTTTGTAGACCACCATTATGTACTGTGGGGACCATCTGTCACTGAGAAACCAGGACTTGAAAACTTACTCAGCTTTGATTCCTTGCTAGTCTGGGGGCACAGATCTCATCTGAAAGGAAAGAAGAAGGAAAAGAAAAACCAAAGCACAAATAACCCTCACGTTTGCTTATGTAAAAGCGACTGGAATAATTTGCTGTAGATGTTTGTACAGATGAGTGGCCTGTGACCAATCCCTAGGCATCTGGAGGAACTGGCCCTGTGGCACGGGGCTGTGTTTGGGAGCAGCAGCGTTGCAGAGCTCAGTGGCTGCTGCCTGTGGGTGAGAGGTGTCACGGAGCGTTCAGGTGTGACTCCAGCCCCTTGCAGGCCGAGGGCTGGGAGTGCCTGGTGACTGGCTCTGTGAGGTCATTTGGGTGAATGTCTTTGAGGCAGTTCTCTGATTTAGTTCCTTAACAAAATGTGTTGTGTGCAGTAATTTTATGCCTAATATTTATTGCTTCTGTTACAGTGGGGCATCAGGATCTTGTTTACTCTGTTCTGCATGACAAACAAAATCCTTTCTTGTCTTGAAGAGTTTAAGAGACTGTAGGTTTGACTGAAACACAAAATTAATCTTCCTTTTTTTTTGTCTTTTTGATAGCACTCTGAGTAGCAAACTAGTCTCTGAAGTCTTTTTAAAATACTGGTTAATTACAGGAACGAGTTTAATGTTTAAGGTGATCTTGGCCAGTCTTGGACAAAAAACTGGAATGTAGCTCTAATTTGTGTCTGGCTCTTTACTGCTCTGTACTCTTAATTCTCACTTCTCCTCTCCTTGAATTACTCTGAAGAAAGTAACTGTTTCTTGCTTTAGGTAAAATAAAGAATTCTGAATCAACAAAAGAACACGCATTGGAAGCGGATTATTTAGAAAACGCTGGTGTTATTGATGAATCTAATCTGACAGTTGAACAGCAACTAGGATTGAAACAAGCTGAAGAACGTCTGGAAAGAGATTATATCTCCCGACTTGAAAAAGTAGGTTGGGTTATTTATCACATAAAAAAGAAAATGTGTGTCCTCTTTCATTATCATCACCATATTTCTGGTTGGGTGGTATTTCTACTACAGCCTGCTGCCTCTGTTTCTTTCTTCTTAATAATGAGTCACTTTCTGATCTAAGATTTTGTCTCCAGTAGTTGACTAGTTGTTCATAGTGGCAGATGATATGGATTGGAAACTTAGTGTTCCTTTTGTGGCACATGTAGCCTTTGCAGAACAGTATTTTTTAATTTTCTAGATCTGAAGGGTTACAGTTCCAGCACTTATTTAAGTTTTTATCTTATAGGATTTAAGTCTGGTTCCCTGGAAACTCAGAATGCAGGATTGAAAAGAACCTTGAGCTTTCTTTAGTGTATTATGTCTCACCAGTCCCAGTTCCTATATTGAAGATGACTTGTTGGGGCGGAGACAATGACTGCTTAAAAATGTTCACCTAAATTGTTCTTAATATTATCTCTAGTGAAACAAATGTTGAAGTCAGTGTAGGTAACCCGTAAGTTTTTGTTAATGTCTAATGCAAGTGTCTCTTGTAGCATTTTAATCCCTCATATGCTGTCCCAGGAAAATAACCAAAAGTTTATTATTTCTTTTTCACACCATTCTGCATATGGGAAAATCATTCCCATTCCTGCAGTCAAACCGTCTTTAGGCTCTCTTTGGTAATTGGTCTTGGTGGGTTTTAGTTCCTGGTTCGTTCTTATTGCTTTTCTCCCATCATGTAACTGGTGTTCAAAATTGGACATGCAATTTCAGCTGAAGTCTTACATATAAAAAGGACAGCTGACTTCATCTCTCTGAAATATGGCATTTATGTTTAGGATCTCTGCTATTTTAGCAGCAGTAGGATGTTGGTTTATAGTTGGTCCAGCAATGATCCCCATAACCTTTCCTTAAGAATGGCTCCATCAGGTGTTCCCAGCCCTGCACGTTTTGCAGTTGGTAATACCTAAGGAGGAATGATGCTTTGCTCTGATATTATCTAGCTGGAGCTTATTTAGTCCATTTCTCTGTTTGTGATCACTGAATTTTTGTCATTTTACATCTTCTGTGTCCTCTTCCAAGTTAATATCTTTTACATTTATAGTCAGCACACCTTCTGTTGCATTTCCTAACTCTTCAACAAAAGTGTGGATATTTCTGACCCCACAAGGACCCCTGCTGAAGAATACTTGGCACATGCTTTTAGGTACGAGTGCTCTGAGGACAGTTCTCTCAGCAGTTTTGCTCCCACCTTACTGTTCTTTATTTAGATGGTATTTATGGTCTCCTTTTGAGACTGATACTATGACAAGTGACAGAAACTTTGTAAAATTCAAATACAACGTCTGCTGCTGCTTCTTCAAGAGCTATGACTTATCTTTAAAACAGCAACCCTAAGATTGGGTTAGTGCAATTTGTTTGTAGCAGATCAGGTTGTCACCTATGACCTGTTTTTTCCCTATGTGCTTATTAATAATTTATTATAGTATTTTTCTGAATGCTAATTCTGACTGGTCTCTAAAACCTTGGCTCATTTTATTTAGCCCTTTAAAGAAATTACGTTTCTCTTTCCTAATGATCTGGAACCTTCCCGTTCTCTGAGAGTTCTTTAAAATACAACTGACTCTTTTATAGATTAGCTCATTGAATATCCAAGGACAAATTTCATGAGACCTGGCTTATTTGGATGCATCTATCTTACCCAAGTTGTAGTCTGTAACTTTTTTGTCTTGCTGTTTTGAGTTTTTGCCCTTTTCATTGGAGTTAAGCATAATTAGATGATATAAAAAGTCTTCACAATAAAGGCAAAATAAAACTTATTACATGATTCAGCCTTCCTGGCAACATCTATTGACATAATACTGCAGATCAATATTGTAAAGAAATACAAAATTTTTCCAAAATATTTCTATTGCTGATACTCATTTTATTATGAAAGAGTGGTAAAATATTTTATATCTACTTCAGTCATCAGACATCAAGTTCTTGACTCTTCCCAGGTAGCCAGGTGTAACTGTCTATAAGTTGTTTTCCAAATGGATGTTTAATTTCATCTTACTAGGTTACCTGTCTTAGAGAAAATAGGGTAAAGAGAATTAGTAATTAAAGCATAATGAATTTAGTAATTAAACCAGTATTTTAAATTGGTATTTACCCTGCAGTAGGAGAGTATCAGACTCAGTTTTTTCCAAAAGCAAAAAATCAAACTCAGTAAGTGGAAAAATTGCCCAAATTTAACAGTGGTTTAGGTTTCCATATGGTAAGTCAAATTTGTTTAACTGATCTGTGGTCCACCTTGGTGTCTTAAAATGGTGTTCATTCATTGTTGTGTCACTCTTTAAACATCTGGTATTTTCAGTACATGTTTTGGTTTTAGTAAATATAGATGTATTAGAATTAGGATGAAAATGTTAAAGTAGGTTTTTTTCTCTCCCAGTTAGAACTGATAGCAGTTATTGGAAAAATGCTAACAGCTCTGGAGAAAAGCTAAAGTGACTTTTTGGAACCCTTTTGTCTCTGCAGTGAGCTTATAAAAAGATTTCCAGTCTCTGTAGCTGTGACCTGTTAGAGCAAGAAAATACAACTGCAGGATGGGACAGATAAAGTGGAGTATTTGAGAACAACCCCTTCTCTTTGCAGAGCTGGTCCTTTCTGCCTTTTAGTCCAGTAGGTCTTAATGGTTTCCTGGCTGAATAAACTCCATGATATCCCCTCTTGGACCCTGGGAAAATAGTGATTTCCCTTCTTCCCCATCATCTCTGGAGACTTGGCTGCTTCTTGCAGACTTGGGGATCTCCCAGGTAGCCACTCTCCATTTGTCTACTCCATCTCTCCCAGCCTGTGTGTACAAAAAGGTGTTTGTTCTGCATGTTTGTCCAGTTCTGAGCATCCCAAAGTATTCACCAAAGTGGAATAGCATCAGCCCTTGTCAGGATCCCACCTTGGCCAGAGCACAGTGTTAGGAAGTGCCCTGCTCCCCCAGGCTGCCCAGGCACACCCTTTTTAACAGGGCAGAGCTGCTGCACCCCGTGTGACACAGCAG
>VZTH01011506.1:0-26840 GCA_013397815.1 Aleadryas rufinucha
CAGCAACCTTGATTTCCCTCATGTGCCCTTGGTGAGAGAGTTTGCTCCAGGAGTCTTTACAAAGCCAACTCCAGCAGGAGTGACAGAATGTGAGACTGAGTAGCAAACTGTCCAGCAGTGTCCCATGTCAGTATGTCTTCTTGGAAAACATTTAATTATTCACCGGGTTTTTTGATATGCAAGTTATGATTTTTTAAATCTTACGTATGTCTAAATTTTGGAATTCAAGATATACACAGAGGTGAACATGAACAGAAATTTTTAGCTCACTGTATGTTATCTATTTCTCTCGTTTCTACAAGGAAATATTGGGGATGGAACCTCTGGTCCACTTGTCTTGCTCACAACCTCAGTAAAATACAGTTTGGTATCAGAAAGGAGCTGTTTCTGTATTTTTCTGTTATCCTGTCACTCCCTCTTTGCTGATGGCACTCAACCCTTCCAGTTAGTAACTCTATTACATACTCAGCATTGAATGAGAATAAAAACGAAGCTCAACTTCAAAAATTAAACTATTCTTTTATCAAGACAATAATTTCAAAGGTCCTAAATTTATGCACATTCTGTGAGCAAAATCTAGCTTATCTATGTAACTCTGGCCATCCCTGAAATTATAGGACATTCATCTTCAATTTCTCATGTCTTCACATTGTTTAATCTCTTCCATTGTGACCATATAGATCTCAGAGAGGAGAGCATTCTGTTACTTAATTGTTCCTGCAAAATCTTTTATTCTCCTTGGGAAAGATATAATAAATGACAAACTGAGGTACTGGTCCTATCATGTCTTGGCAATCAAAGACATGACAAATTAGTATCCATGAAGAATACTAACAGTTTGAAAGACAGCATAAAGTCTTGATCTTTGAATCATAAAGTACTTCATTCTTTTCATTCCATAGAATTGAAAAATTAAGAAGTGTTTGCATTAGATGTAAGGGCGTTAATGAGTCAACATCCTATTTGTCAACTTACTTAAAATACATCGATCAGTGTAAAAACTTAAATCACTGCACAGAAAATAGATCTTAGAGCATTTTAGATCCTCTGTTACATTTTTTATTTCCATAAATGACCCACTGATTGCTGTTATATATTATATGCATGTGTTTAAACCAATGATACTTTCGTTTACTTCAGATTTTGTTAAAGAAAATGTGAAAGCATTATAAGATGCCTTTAATTGAGTTCAAATTGGTTGACTGGACATAAAATTATGTTAAATGAAATTTTAGTCTACAGCTAAGTAGGTTTTTATTTGGCTGTAAACCAAATTGGCTCAAATTGTTAAAAGTTAGACATCAAAACAAGTGAAAGTGAAAATAAAAAGCAAATTAGCTGCTTCTGGAGTGTGAATTCATATTTTTAGCTGCTGTTTGTACTGTACTTGTTGATAATATTAGTACAATGAACGGATATACGAAGTTATAAAAAAAATATGAAAAATATCCTAGATGAGAAAATAGATTTATGACCACAATAATGGAATGATTTTAGGTACAGTGATTATAGGCTTCTTCAGAAAAAGTATATTACCATCTACATAATACTGACATTGTGATCTGAACCCTTGATATTGTTTCTTACACAGCAACTATTACAGATTATGGAAGAGAGGAAGAAAATTTAAGAACTGGTTTCATCTAAGTACCCTATCATTAGGATAAGTTTGCATTAGTACATAACACTCTATCAGATTTTTCTGAAATCATATCTGCTGAAAATATTTAAAAATGTAACTGCTATAGTTAGTTGTTCTCTGCTTTGCACATTCAGTGGTGCTTACACCTGCACAAATTAAGAGTGAGAAGTAAATGATATAGTTAGGAAGACCTGAAACTGTGGAGATAAGAGTGATTTTTCTTATCCTTGATCAAACAGTGCTTTTTTTCTATTATATGAGAGAACAAGGAAGCCTACATCATAGCTAAAAAGTAGCTCTTGCTTTCCCAAGGGGCACAGTCTAACACTTACAAGAACGGTTTCCCATACCCACTACTGTCAAGTATCCTGTCAAGTAGATAACCTGGAGATTCCACTGTTCTTAAAAAAACACAAAAAACCAAAAAACTGTGAACATTTGGATTTTATTCCAAACTGAAAATTTAGAAATATGAAAATAGTCTGAAAATAATGTTCTCTATATTGTGAAAGGATCACACGCCTTGTTAAATTCAACTGGTTTTAGTTTCTAGATTACACAATTTCTGGCTTCAAACATTAAAAAAAATTATTAAATAAAATAAAATAAAAAGTGCTTTGGCAGTGTGAATTTTTAGACTTCTCTTTCTTAGCATTAGAAAAATTTAGACTGCAGTGCCCAATGCAATTTAGTACAAATTCATTAAACAATTTATGAAAAGAGAGCTCAGATTTTTTCAGTAATAGGCAGTCTTGTCAGAATCTCTCCTGCCATGCACACGTGGTTCCAAAAGCATTCCTGTCTGTAGCACACAAACACACCAGCAGCCTGTTTCTCATAAGGCCTCTGTGCAGGTAGGCTCTGGCATTCCATGCACTTCAAACCCACACTCTAAACCACACTAAGCTGACCTTATCTAGCTCAGTGAAACACCTCTGTCTCTACCTACTCACCGATGTTTGCCAGCACCTTGTGAGAGGAGGTCACACACAGAGGATGGTTACAAAGGCATCCTAGGAGAATGCAGCATCATGTGCTCTAAAGAAAAACTTTATAATTAACTGAAATAATGATTACATATTAAACTGAGAACAAATTCAGGCTGCCTCTGAGTCAGACATCGAATTTAAGGATCATTCTAGTTCAAAGGTACTGCCAGGACTGGGTACCTTTGTTAAAATGTATGAGTAACACATCAAAAGCATTCTTTAAAACACTTAAACACATTTTTACTGTGTTCTAGAAACGTATTTCGAGTGTTCTTTCCATGTATATTTGAAATTCCAGTTTTTCAGAATGACACTTGAAAAAACGGAAACCTTTTTTAGTTTAGGAAATTTTTGTAATGATGTGTGGTTATTTTGTTATTGCAAGCCCATTTTATAAATTTGTGAAAAGGTTAAAACTGATGCATTTATGACAGCATAAAAGGAATTGCATTTTATTAAAGTCCAATTTCATTCAGTAGAAGTTTTTTGTTATTAGAACATGCATTGTAACCCATTTTATAACAATTAATATACAAAAATGATACAATAATTCATGAAACCATGAAAGTCCGTTTCCAAGCTGTAGCAATAATAGTTGCAAATTTTCAAATATTAAGTGCAATAGCTCTGCTCATGGTACTGAAATATGTATTGTACTGCTCTTTCCTCTATAACAACTCTACAATTTCAGAAGTTTATGAATCAATCATAAAACCTCTGCTTCTGCTTTTCTTGAAGTATGTAGCTCAAATTGAATTAAAGAAAACAGAGCAAACAAAAACTTATTAGAACTGGTTTGGTAGCCTTTGATACAAAAGGTTTTTTTAACACAATCAATAGTCCTCACTACTGGAGGAATGATTGAATAAAATCCTACCTGTAATTGTGTATGTACAGGATCTGGCCTTGATGTATGCTGTAGGTTATAAATACAGTCTCCAGTGGCAGAGTCAATTTCTTATTTTTGGTCTTACTGTCTGTTATTTGGGAATTTAGATATTATCTGAATTTAAATAATTTGTGCTTTTGGTCTGAGCAGTTAACAAACATTTTTGACTTTTAAATAGAAATTCCAAACTGATAATATTTCCTTATCTACAAGAAGCACATGGAAGTCCATTGAGCTGGCAAGTGGAATCACAAATGCAGGATGTAATATCTTTTCCCACAATTGGAAATCATTCACTTTTAGGATTTTTCCAAGATTTTGATTTGTTTTGTTTCCCTAGGCACTTATATCACATATGATATACTATACAAACTTTTTTCCCCATGTTTCTTACATCTATCTTAAATATAATGCTAAATTTTGCTGCATTTTTCTTATTTATAACCTTCAAAAAAGAGAGTCAATTATTAATTTTTTGGCCTGAACCTGCATCTGGAATCTTCAAAATTAAAAATAATCTTTTTATTTTATTTACTTTTTTTTTAACATGACATATTTACCAACCTCTCCCTTTTTTATTTTTTTTCTGAATTGATCATTTTACCTTGTTGTTAAGAACTTTATGTTAAACTAAACTCCTATGTGCCTACAGTGAAATGTAAAGGAAAGGGTTACCATATTCAGAGAAACTAGAGAACATACCCATACCCATTCACACAGATTTCTGTGATTAAAATTACTGATTTTTCAAATTAGGTTAAATAATTGGTAATAAAATACAAATAATAAAAATTTTACTAAAACTGTGGGTTTTTTTCTATAGTAATAATTTAAGGAAAAATAAGTGTGCCAAACTCTGAGGTTGAATATCTTCAAAACCAGATTTAATGTTTCAGGGAAAAAATAATTATTCAAATTACAGATTTGAAAGTTTTTTAGAAAAAATGTAAGAAAATCTTTCTGTTCTTAAGTGAAACTATTGATTTTATATGATAATAAACAAAATGAAGCAAGCAGATATAAAGAGTTTTCAGTAGCAAAGGACTTACAAATTAGGCTATATTTTTCAACTTTAAGTACAAGCTGAGATCTAGACAAACTGTTCCATTGTAATAGGTGGCACTTTTGGACCAACGCATCCCATAAACAAACACGTATCACATACATAAAAACCCAGGTGGGACTCAAAAGCAAAGTTTTCTGGCAAATGACCAATTCCATGCAAAGAAAATTACTACTGAACATCAAATCAGAATGTATTTCTAAGTAAAAGGGTGCAGCAGTTCAGGCTGAAATTTATATAACAATAAATCATTCAGTGCTGTCACTACCATGTGTACTTAGTATTTTTTAAGTTTAGTAAGTCCATTCCTGTGCTTTTCAAACCTAAGTGATGAAAAGAATCTTCACATTTAGGAACAGGTGACCACATATACACATGGTCATGGTCATATTGTTGAAATATGGTTACAGACTTCAGTTTCAAATTTGGATTTTGCTTAATCAGTTCCATTCTGTGATATTTGTTTAAATTTTGACTTTAACAATATGTCACATTGTCAACTTCCTCTGTGTTTAATGTCATAATCTTGCAGTTCTTTTTTCTCCAAATACCAGGGAGCTAGTGCAGGTAGTTTCTTTGGTTTCTGCCCTAAGCTTCACTCTATCTAAAAATTTATTATGGTTTTCAAAATAATAGACACACATTGCACAGTTAAATTTTATTGAATTACATTAAATTGAGATATTTACTGCCCTATAACTTATCAAAACCCCACTTCACTTATTGCTAACAGCTCATTTATAATCACAGTAAGCAAACAGTATTCTAGAGGATAAACCTTCAGAGAACAAGAAATCATTACACTGTCTATTTTCAAGGTCAGCTTCTGGTCACCTGCTTCATATTCGCCATGACAAATATTAGTTCTCTATTCAAACTTACTTATGTGATGGAGCACGGGGTTGGTAGGGGCTTTGGGCTTCCAAGGTATTTTTCTATGATCCATAGGATATTTTTCATAAGCATATTAGACTTCATGTTGTAAGACACTAGGATGTTTGCTCTTGAGACACTGTCAGTATGTTAGTCTGAAACCTATTAGTTTGATGCTCAGAAATTTGAATAAAAAAGAATCACTCACTGTAAAGCTTTGCAATGTCTGCGATAAGAGAATATTTGACAGGAACCATGAATTGGAGGGTACTGTGACTTTGAGGAGTATTCTAATTTGTATGGGAAAACCTTCCTCAAGCCAAATGTCCCAGGTTTTCTAGTGTACAATTCTAAAAAACCCAGAGGCAACAGAGAGGTGAATTTGAATCCCAAAAGGGCCATCTGTGGAGGCCGTAGCCAGACACACTCATCTCAGCGGGATTTCAGTATATATAGCTGCTATAAAACTGGATCATTAGATAACTTTGTATGCATCCCAGCCTGGTATTTACTACTTCAGATATTTGAGAAGCTGTATGGATGGAATCCAGCCAGACATATACTTAAGCAGATTTATCTCCTTCACATTTGTGATGTGATCCTTCTTCTGCTATTCTTTAGTGAAAGGCATCTAAATACACAAGGAGAGAGATACAATTGTCCAAAAATAGCACAGGAAAGTAGGAAAATGACATTGGCATATTATTCTGTCTTGACCAGTGGAGTGAAAAAATATTCAAAGTTTTTCTTACAGCTGATGAATTTTCTTATTGATAAAGAAACCTACTTATAATTTTCCTTTCAAGTATTTCCAAGTTGCTCACCCCATAATGAGATTCTTAACTTTCGAGGAAGAAAGGGGACATTTTTTTACAAACTACCATATAACATGTATGGAAATTGAAGTGCATCAAATCACTTGGCTTCTTCACCTAAATTTATTACCTATATAAATTTAGGTGATTTTTTTCCTGCCCCAAAAGATTTTAATTTGGCTAGCATCATGATAGATATTGCAACTTGATGAATAATTTAATACTTAAATTATATAGATATTAAAATACTCCTTCAAGGCATGAATAATAAGTACACATTTTGTGCACCTTAGAACATAAATGTATATCTAGCATTTCATTATGTCTTTAACTAAGAAGTTATTTTTATTTTTCATGCTAATATATTCCACTAGTTCAGTTAAAAATACTAGAAAAATATTTTGCCAAATTTTTCCAGTTAATTAGCAAGCAGAAATCTTGATGAACAGCAGGTATTTTTATGTTGCCCATTAATAGTTCTATCTACCACGCATGCTTATTTCTATTATCTTCCAAAAAATCTATGAGCAGAAACCAGCTGCATACTGGGTTATTGACAGGATTAAAGGAAGCACACAGATAAAAGAAAACAATGTGCTTGGGGAAATAAATCTTTTTGCCCATAAAATATAAATAACATATTCATAATTGGAATGTGCTTTGGGATTTCTGTTCTTCCTGCACCATATAAATATCTGCAGTGATACTGGATTTTGTGAATGGAATGGAGAAGAATAAAGTTTTTTTAAAAGAAGTATGAGAATATATTCTTGATTTTTCCTTTACCTTGCCTATGCTGTGTGCTACAATATCACAGATACACTGTACTTGCCTCTTTAAGCAAGTTCTGTAATGACAGAATTTCATGAGCTTTTCAAAGTATCATCAAAGAGGCAGTAGTGCATCTTGTCAGAGACACACTGAGCCAAGTTACAGCTGTGCAGATCCCTCTAGAGAAAACAACAAAGCTATTTGTTTCATTTCTCATACGAGTATTGAATCATTTATTTGTTGACATTTATAACAGCACTCATTAAAAAAAAAATTTTCTTCCCTCAGCATCAAGCAATGGAATTACCACTCAAGCTACTATTGACTCAGTAACTTCATGGAAGTCATTTGAGACAATCATTGGGTAAAATGTGAACCGAACACACTTAACAGCAGCATCTAGATTCCGTCTCTTCCTGGGTGCCTTCTATAATCTGTGAAAAAAGTTATTACTATTTTCAGTTTCCCTCTTTTACTGGGAAAGCTGTGCATACATCTTTGCAGAGCTCAACAGCTCTGAAGAGAGCTGCTGACTCACTATACTGGGGTTGTGGGCAGCCTGCTGGGGAGGGCACTGGGGAATGTTGGGTTCAATTCTTTCAAACAGAAGGGGGAAATGAACTTAGATCTCACCTATTTTGGGATAGTGTTTCAGCTGGTAAAGTGTAATGTACAAGCTCTGCAAAGCTATCACTGCCACTCACTGCCTGCTGTGTTTTAGATGGGTAGGTCCATCTGGGGTTTCAAAAAAGAAGGAAAAGCTCAGCTGCATTCCTTTGAAAGAGGGATCAGAAGGAGATGCAACCATTAGACAAGTAAGCCATAAAGATGGACAACAGTTAGGACTGCATGCTGTTGTCGGCATGTGCCTGCTGGATGGCTGTAAGCAGATCCCCTTTCAGCAGCCTCATTTCTCTGGGGACAGTTATGTCACCTATAAACTTTTCTGTGTATTGTGTATGGATCCTGTGACTTCAACCCAGGGCTCTGCATGCCAGTCACCTTACATGGAAACAGTAGGCATTTAAATCCCTGATATTATTGTGCTTACCTCCCTTTTTAGAAGTATCACAGAGACCTAACTTTAAGCACTCCTCCCTTATTTTTTTTCTTTTCGTCTGTGCCTTTTCTTTCAGGTGTCCATCTTTAGTGTAAGTTTTCACTGTGGAAACATGATTCAGTTCCACATCATTAGAAACATATCAGTATTTTCATTAAAAAAAATATATGACTTTGAGTGGCTTGTAATATGATTTCTAAAAATTAGTTTTGGTAGAATCATGAGATATATGTGGTCTGCTTGGCCCAAGGAGAACACAATATTCAGTAATGCAGCATGAATTTTTTCCTTCACAGAATGTGTTTAGGTATATATGGCAAGCTTTTTGAGGTTATCAAGGAAGAGTACATGTAACCAGAATGCCTAATAAGTCTAACCACCATCATTTGCTGATACTTTCAACCTTGACCTAAAATAGTTCAGGTCATTTTTCTAACAAAAATAGTAGTGCAAAATAATCCCAATTTTATGTTGTACTCTGTAATGGATGAATTTAATGAACTGTTCACTGAGCTCACCAAATACATGTGACCCTGAACAGATTTTATATAAGTAATCCAAAGCAGAAAAATAACTAGATGGAAATAAAATGCAGTATGTTGCCATATCAGACTTCCAAAATTTTTTATACTGAACTGACTTTATTCTCACATGTGATTTGGAAAGTTCATTGACAAGGTGGGTTCCTGTTTGATTCCTGGATTGGTAGAAATGAATCCCTAGAAAGTCTGTCTTGTCTCTGGAAAAATTGTCCCATAAGCAAATGAAGGGAAAAGTAGGAGGTTGCTTTTCTCAGACTCTCCAGAATGTTTGGTTGCATGATAATATTTGCAATATAAACCTTGTGAAAGTTCTGGTCCTTACTGATGAATTTAGGATTCTGCAGGGCAATGGATTCAGGTGACATGGAAAGTCCAGCTTAGGCTAGAATACACCCTGTCCTTTACAACTGATCAAAAAACTGCAGGAGAATACAAAGATGAGTTAATCTACCCTTGCCTTGTCTTCCCTGTAGCTGCATACTGCCTGCACTTCAACATCATGGTCTTACTCAATGTGCTTCAATATTGTAAGAAATTACATGAAGGACTGCTGCTCGTTTTAAACCCCAAAGCAAAATCCTCAGATTTATCAACTCAGACTGATTTTAAAAAATAGGCAACTAATATAATTTCATAAACATATCAATATTAATCATTGTGTAATCCCTGTATAACTTTGACTTTTAGTAATTTGGGTTTATTGCAAATGCTATGACAGCTCATGTGTTCATCTGTGCAGTTGGCTCATTCTCCCTCCTGATTTTGCAGAAATCTTTGCTTACATATTTAACATAAGCCTGCTTGTGTGATAAAAAAATGAAACTTGCCTGAGTTAATTCTGTTCTTAGCGGTTTAATGTTACCTCCCTGTTTCTCATCAGCACCAGTCTCTTACCGTGTCCCCTCTTGTACTTTTCACATTTAGAATCTCCCAAAGAGCACTGTAAGGTGTCAGACAGAGGGCATTCAGCAGCAGCAGGCAGAACAGAAATGTCTGTCTAAATATCATTAGATTAGATTAGATATTTAGATTATATGTTTAAATTATATATTTGGATTATTATTTATAAGTATATTGATGCAATGTTTATAACACTAGGATGGCAAAATAATTGATCTTTCAAATTCAGATACTCAGATGAAATCCATGCTTTCTCTCTGACTTCATAATTACTCTAACTCTTGAAGCCTTTCAGAAGGTGAAGGGACTGCACTGCTGGCATGCTGTTGCTCCTTGCTGCTTTAAAGAAAATATTCCAATTCCTATTTGTTCAAACTAAATGTGATTACGTAATGTAGCATTAAGTGTTGTGTTGGTTTTGCACAGACTGTTTTTTGGTAGCGGCGGGGGCCATAGAGGTGGCTTCTGTGAGAAGCTGCTGGAAGCTTCCACCATGTCTGGAAGAGCCAATCCCTGATGTCTCTGAAAATGGACATGCTGCTGGCCAAAGCTGGGCCAATGAGAGAGGTTGGTAACATCTCTGGGAAAACATATTTAAGAAGAAATGAAAACAAAGGTGGTGGTGCAGTTTTAATTCCAGCCAAGGAACAGGAGGAGGTGAGAACATGTGAGGGAAACAACATGGAGACACCAAGGTCAGTGGAGAAGGAGGGGGAGGAGGTGCTCCAGGTGCTGGAGCCAAGATGGCTCTGCAGGCCGTGGTGCAGACCATGGTGAAGCAGCTGTGCCCCTGCAGCCCATGGGGATCCACGGGGAATGCAGAGATCCACCCACAGCCCGTGGGGGAGGTGCCCACGCTGGAGCGGGTGGATGCCTGGAGGAGGCTGTGATCCAGTGGGAGACCCAGGGGAGAGAGAGGGCCCTGCTTCCAGGCTGGAGCAGCCTGTCCTTGGAGGACTGCACCCCGTGGAAGAGTGATCCATACCACAGCAGTTTTGGGAGGACTGTCTGCCCGTTGGGGGAACTCATGTTGCAGCAGTCAATCTCTACTTCCCATCAGCAAGCAATGTTCGGACACTTCCTGGGAAGCAGGGCCTCAGCACCTGTCATGGTTTCTCCAGAAGGCAAATACTGAAGAATTATGAATGCCCCCGCTTCCTCCTCTCTCCCTTAGCTTTTATATCTGAGCTGACATCATATGGTATGGAATATCCCTTTGGTTAATTTGGGTCAGCTGGCCTGGCTGTGTCCCCTCCCAGGATCTTGCCCACTCCCATCCCCTTTGATGGGGGAAGGAATGTCATAACTGCTGTGTTATCAACACCCTTCCAGCTACCAATGCAAAGCACTGTACCGTGAGGGCTGTGAACTACCTCAGTCAGACCCAATACAAGCATACAGAAAGAAAAAAAATCCTCATTATATTGGTAAAGGGAATTTAACAAGTGAATTCAATGTTTGAGGCATTTGAACAATGCACTCAACAAAATACGCTAATATTATTAATTACTAATTAATCACTACTACTAATTAATTAATTATTGTTAATAACTTTTAGTCATCCTTGAATTGGTCAGGCAGCTGGACTAGATAATCACTGTAAGTACCTTTGAAATGACGTCATTCTATTCCATGCAGTCTGCTCTTTGCTGTTTGTTCTTTCCTGTTCTGTACTACTCCTGAAGGTGAATTTCTTCTGTACTTGAAGTACACTCTAACTATCACAACGGTTCTATTTTATTAAGAGTACCAAAATGGAAGTGTTAGTCTAATTCACCTTTATAATAAAGGTCAACATACATATATGAAATATATATATATTATATACATAATATGTAATAACTGTCATTTTCAAGATGTCCAGACTACTTTAGTATTTCTAAAATTATATAGAATTATATAGAAATATCTGAGATTTCTGATGAGTTTCTGGATGACCAAAACTGAATTTCTTGGAAAATGAATTATTAATTAAAAAATATTCATTCAATCATGCTTATAATGAAGATCTTAACTGGTATATAGTCTCAAATGCTCTTGAAAACAATAGTTTTCAAGCTGCAAAAAATATTACCATCTTTATTTTTTGTGATAGCTTCATTTTTTTCTTAGAAGTCACCTTTTACATTTTTAATTGTTTTTAAGAATTGTTTACTAGTGCACAGCTGTGTTCATTTCATGTTGCTGGAATAATGTGTAACAGGCATGTTGTTGCTAAATGGACTTATGGTTTCATACACCCAATTGTCACTATCAGTAAGTCACAAATTGCCGACTGTTACCACATCATAAAATTCCAGAGAGACATACTATGCTAAGTGCAGTCAAATGGCTCTGGTATCTAAGATACCATTGCGTGGTAACTTTTGGCAGACACTAACGGTTTAATAGCTCTCAAAAATCCCAATAATTATTACTTAGCCTGCTGTCCTAGGTTACAGTGTAAGACGTGCTCAAAAGCATTTATTCTTTTACCATCTTCATAAAATATTGAATCCAGGTGGGGCAGTGTTTTCCTTGCCTCCTCCCTCTGGGAGCTATCTTTGTTTCATGGGCAATCAAGGACCCTGCCCATGGCTCATAGATAACTGCCTCTGGACAATCTTTTGTTAATGGGCCCATCAATGCCTTATCATCCCATTGTGAGAAGCTCCACCCAGAGGGAGAAACCAAGCATTCCATCCTAAATATAAACTAGGATTCCAAACACCACAGACAGCCTTTCCCACTGGACTTCCAGAGGACAAGAGCTACCACTGGACTTTCAGATGGAGACCAGACTTCTTTTTCTGCAGGATCACTGCTTTAACAGGACCACTTCATCTGAACTGCTACCAGCACCCTGACTGACAGGGTGCCAGGTTGTATTCTGACTTTGTCAGTGGTTCGCTTTTGTACTATTGCATTTATTTTACCTTTTCCCTATTAAATTGTATTTCTGACTTGGAGTCTCACTGGTTTGCTTTCAAACCTGTACACCTGCTATCACAATTGATAACCCTGCTGGCAGGGAAAAAAAGCCAAAATCAAAGTAGTAATGCAATCCAAAGTAACCCCATATAAAGTCAACCAATTTCATCGGTTTCAAAATAAACAAGTAAGAAAAACCATCATAGGAAACATGGCATCCAATTATTGAAATCTCTGTCTAAATGTAGTGTCCTGTGCCACATGGAATGTGTCTCCTTAACAGATGCTATAGGTCTGCATCTGGCAGAAAAGCAAACTATAAAGGAGTATTGGCAATCACAGAGAATCCTTAAAGTTTGTCTACATGTGTGACAGTAGATTTAAACAGGACAGCCATTCATCCTACCTTTCTAATGGAGTCAGTTTCCATACCAAGGTTTGCTAAACATTTTAGGTGTCAGCTCCTGAAACTTCACAACATTCAATATGTAATACCAGGGTTAAAAGGTTTGACATGGTTCATCTCAGGCTGGCTGAAATGTGGGGTGATGAGGATTTGTTTCATGGGCCATCCAACCAGTCATCCTCCAGGGACAGCAGACTGGTGTTGACGCAGCTGGAGGCAGACATGGAGCAGTTATGCTGATGGCATCCCCTTATTGTTTGTGATCACATAAATCTCGGCTTTGCTCATTAGAGAGGTTTTGCTGTTCTCTAACTACACCAGCATTGCAGGTGCTTAGGAAAACAATGCTCACATGTGCACCATTATTTCTCATCAAGACAAGCTCATAATTTCTGTAACTCCTTTGTATCCAAGGGAATCATGACTGCAAGTAATTTGTCTATTCCATTCAGTTCAATTCAAGGTCTAAAGAGCTACAAAGACAAGGGGGAGATTAGGTATATTGGGGTTCAATGTTGGCTGGAGTTAAAAATGAAAAAAAGGACAAAGATTATAAACCCAAACCAAGATGAATACAATTTGTTTTTAATAATAAGTGATGGAAAATGTTCTAGAAAAGAAATCTATGTAATCCTTAAAAATTGTTCTAAGAATGAAGACAGTAAAGCAGGAAGATTTATTAGTATTTCAGTCTCCAAGTATGTTATTTGAAGAAAATTCCAAGACAGTGGAGACATACAGAAGTATTTACAGGTGGATTTTGACTAAATTTAGTTTTATGTGTGGAAGTATATAATTAAAAAATATCCCNGGTGATGAGGATTTGTTTCATGGGCCATCCAACCAGTCATCCTCCAGGGACAGCAGACTGGTGTTGACGCAGCTGGAGGCAGACATGGAGCAGTTATGCTGATGGCATCCCCTTATTGTTTGTGATCACATAAATCTCGGCTTTGCTCATTAGAGAGGTTTTGCTGTTCTCTAACTACACCAGCATTGCAGGTGCTTAGGAAAACAATGCTCACATGTGCACCATTATTTCTCATCAAGACAAGCTCATAATTTCTGTAACTCCTTTGTATCCAAGGGAATCATGACTGCAAGTAATTTGTCTATTCCATTCAGTTCAATTCAAGGTCTAAAGAGCTACAAAGACAAGGGGGAGATTAGGTATATTGGGGTTCAATGTTGGCTGGAGTTAAAAATGAAAAAAAGGACAAAGATTATAAACCCAAACCAAGATGAATACAATTTGTTTTTAATAATAAGTGATGGAAAATGTTCTAGAAAAGAAATCTATGTAATCCTTAAAAATTGTTCTAAGAATGAAGACAGTAAAGCAGGAAGATTTATTAGTATTTCAGTCTCCAAGTATGTTATTTGAAGAAAATTCCAAGACAGTGGAGACATACAGAAGTATTTACAGGTGGATTTTGACTAAATTTAGTTTTATGTGTGGAAGTATATAATTAAAAAATATCCCTTACTAAAATGGGAGTGAGCAACTACAGACCAGCAAATTTCATTACTCTTAGGAGTCACACATCTTGCTTGAGCATTAGCTTGGGGTCTTTAGAGAAACCACACGGTAGCAATTGAAGACACCAGGGAAGTCCCTTTTATGTCACCCTTCCACCCCTGTCTCCAGTATGAACCTGAAAGGGAAAGGAGATCGATGTTCACCAGCATATTACACCACTGAGAAGTCCCACCAGCAAAGGATTTTTTTTGTTATTTTTCACCCTCCTGACACTTCTCAAGCAATAGATGAAGGGCAAAACTGAATTAGAAACCTTACAGAGCATGGTCTCACCATGTGAAGACATGGCATACAACTCAGCTCCTCTTATGTAGCTTAAAATACCATTCAAGTAGGGCAGTCTGTTATTTTCTCAGAAGTCAAAAACTGTAGTTAACCTGTGAGCTTTTGTGAATGTCTTTGTCTTTGCTATGGTTTTACCTTGAATCAGTTAGCTGTCATTCAGAAATACTGCTGTGTGTTTTATGATTAGACAGCAACACAGACTCCAGCTACATTAAAAAATCTCATGCTCTTAAAAAAAATTGGTTTTTGAATGCAAATGGTCAGTTTCGTATATAATTCTTGCACTGTAGTGGATATTTTAATAAAGAATAATAGCCTACAAAATGAAGGAAAAATTGTTATTTCCTTCCTACATCATTCTACAGGTTTTTTTTCCCAATTTAATTGCAGGCAACTTCTCCACAAGACCACCTTTGACTTAGTTTTATAACATTTGGATAATTACCTTTATTTATGGTATTGTTTAGAGTGCTGCAGAACTGCTAGAGGATGGCCTTTAGAGATTGCAGGTTTGCCAAGCATTGTGACTATTCTCTATTTTTATTTTTGTTGCTATTCTGTTAAATCATTTTGCTGTGGAATAATTTCATAGTTTCCATGTTATAGTGGCATTTCACAATGCTAACACATATTTGGAATGTTATGTCAGGATAAGACCTGTTCACATAGCAGGGTCAGTAGGAATTCTATCCATATAGCAGATATTTTACTGCTGGATGGTCATTAGTTACATTGTTGCAAGTTAAGACTTCTTTTAATCGTGTGATTTTACTGTGTATAATCTGAGTCTCACACCCAGTGTTATTTGTTCAATTTCTAAAAATATTAATATCTGAAAAAGTGCACATAGCACTTTGCAGGTGAACAGCTGACTGAAAGAATGTGACAGCAGACCCTGAGGCACTAACAAAAGGACATGCATTCATGTATGTGGAGTGCTCAGTTGATTTCATATTAATTTCCTACTCTATTAGTGTTAGAAGTATACGCCACAGTTTCACTGGGAGCAGGTGGTTCTTCTGTGCTTTCAGAACAAGTGGCTATGCACATTTCAGTCAATATCTGTGTCCACAGAGAGAAAAAAATTGTTTTAAAAGCATTTCATTTCAGTCATGCTATTTCTTTCAGTCACAGATTAGATTATGTGCTTTAAGACAAGTTTTTGCTGAAATGTCAGTGTGCCTTTATACATCTACCTATCTTTTGAACCATAGAACCACAGAATAATTTAGATTAGAAAAGACCTTTAAGATCATCAAGACCAGCCATTAACATGGCACTGCCAAGTCCACCACTAAACTAAATCCCTAAATATTCACACACCTTTTAATTATCTTCAAGAATCATGACTTAACCTCTTCCTTGGGCAGCCCCTTCCAGTGCTTAACAATCCATTCAGTGAAGAAATTTTTCCTAATATCGAACCTAAATTTCCCCTGTCAGAACTTGAGGCCATTTCCTCTCATCCTACCCCTTGCTACTTGGCAGAAGAGACCAACCTCCACCTGGCTACACCCTCTTTTCAGGTAGTTGTAGAGAACAATAAGTTCCCCCCATCCTCCTTTTCTTCAGGCTAAACACTCCCAGCTCTCTCAGCTGCTCCTCTTAGGACTTGTGCTCCAGACTCTTCATTTGCTTCATTGCCCTTCTCTGGACAGGCGTGCTCCAGCACCTTCCCTGCATGCTCCAGCACCTCAATGTCTTTCTTGTCGTGAGGGGCTGAAAACTGAACACAGGATTTGAGGTGTGGTTTCACAAGTGCAGAATACAGGGGGGCAGTCACTGGCCACACTGTTGCTGATACCAGCCAGGATGCCATCGGCCCTCTTGGCCACCTGATCACACAATGGCTCATGTTCAGCTGGCTGTTGACCAGGACCCCCAGGTGCTTTTCCACCAGCTTTTCAGCCCCTCTTCCCCAGCCCTTGGGTGAATCCTATCTGGCCCCATAGACCTGTGTGTGTTTAAGTAGCGTATCATGTCACTGACCTTTTCCCTTTAGGTTATGGAGCTTTTCATTCTGCTCCCCATCTGTATCTTCCAGCTCAATTAGCTGGGTACGTAAAGAACAGCTGGTCTTGCTGTTAAAGCCTGAATCAAAGAAGACATTACGTACCTTAGCCTTTTCCTCACTCTTTGTCACTATATTTACCCACACATCCAAAAAATGGTGAGATCCTCCTTTGCCCTCATTTTTTTGCTAAAATATTACTATTACTATTTTATTGTCTTTTATGACAGTAACCAGGGTAAGTTCTAGTTGTGCTTGGGTACTTTTAATTTTCTCTCTGCATAAGCTCACAACATCCTGCTAGTCTTCCTGAGTTGCCTGCCCCTTCCTCTAAACGTGATACACTCTCCTTTTTTTCCCTGAGTTTGAGCCAAAACTCTGTTCACCCAGGCTTTTCTTCCCTGCCAGATCATCTTTTGGCACACAGGTACGGCATGCTCCTGCACCTTTTAGATTTTCTTACTGAAAATTTTCAAGGCTTCCTGGATTCCTTTGACCTTCAGTGCTTCCTCCCAAGGCACTCTTTCAACCTAAATAGGCCAAAGTCTCCTGTCTCAGAATTCCAAAAGGCAGTTCTGCTGAGCTCCCAGCCTTTCAGGACCACTTCCCAAGGGATTTTGTCAACCAGGCCCTATCTATCCATTTATCTATGATTCTATCTATCTATCTATCTTGTCTTACAGGCAGAGGTGCTTACAGCCAAATTCTGCACACCTGTGGAAGCAGAGAACCAGTCAATTCCCATCTCCATAATATTCTGCAAGATTACTCCAGGAGGAGAATCTAGAGCTTATACAGCACAGATCTCATGGAAATCCTATTTCTCTACAAGGAAACTATTCTTTGAGCTAAAAATACTTACAGTTCCAAAGTATTAAATTATTGTAGCATTTTTAGCAACTAAAACCAAATCAGCTAAGTATTCTGGATCAATTTTTTCAAAATTTATCTCACATATAAATTCACTCAACAAGCTCCTACATTCTATAAAGCTATAAACAGAGAGCATAGTCTGTTAAATGAAGACAGGGAGACAACAAATCTTCAGCTATGGATTATATTCAAAAGCCGACAAGTAAAACACCATTTTAAGGGATAAATGTTGTATTGCTTGTACTGAGTTTTAAGCCAGGTCAGACAAATAGACTCAATCTTATTCTACTAAATTTCTATCAAGTATTTCCTTGAATGTGATTATTCTGGCTTTTCAGTAGCATGCAGCAGGATAAGGAGAAGCTTAAATATCATCTCAACACATTATAACCCTTCCTTCTGGCAATTGGTAGATGTATAGACCCAAAATAGTGCAAAACCAGCAAAAACTGATACAGGATGCTAAGAATCTTTCTTAAAGATGAAAAAAGGAAATGGTCTCAATGCTCTCATTTTATGCAAGAGATTATTATAAACAGAAACTTCTATCCCTTCATCAGAAGAATTTTAACGTGAAGGCAAAGTTTCAGAAAGTGTTTTTCTCATTTTTATCATTTGGTTTGGATAAATCTTCCCAAACACAGACAAGACCTACTATTGTGTCATTGAGTGATTTATATTTTTCAAGCTTCACCTGTGTTTTTCAGAACCTACTATAATCTTGTGTTTTGCAATAATCCTTCTCTTGCTTGTTTTTTATTCCCCATCTAGTTCCTACTTTCCTCCATGACTTTCTCTGCAGACTTGTCAGTTCTCTTCTTCCATTTTGTGTGGTAATAGAAATTCCAAAGAGGTAACACCTGGAAGTCACCAAAAACTTTATATATGGATAGACTATAACTATTTTTTCCCAAGAGTATCATCCATACACAAAACATGAATGTGTGCAACTGGCTGACAATAAAAAATAGGAAACCAACATAGAAAACTAAAATATGTTTCCTAATCCAATGCAGATTTATTATTTTATTAATTTATTTTATTATTTTATTCATCTCTTTGACTAATTGTTTGTATTCAGCATTAATGGTTATGCTTGAAAGAGGAAAACCGATCATCTACCATAACCTTTCTGTGCTATTTAAGCAAGAGGCAGCTGCAAGTTTTAGCTGAATATATTTCGGCATTAGTTGTGTCAAAATGAATGTGTTTCTGCAGCTACAATGGCCACATAAAATCAATTATCTACATACTCTTCTTATTTAAGCAATATGTTGTCCCAAATGCATTTCACAGTAAGAACACACTGTAATGCACAGGTGAAGGCAAGAATATTAATAAAATTAAGCCACTAAAAAGCATCAAAAGAGTATTTTCCACACACTGCTGTTTCTAAGCTAATAAATATCACCATGACTTACTTTGTTGTATGAATATCACACCTGCTATCCATCTGCCTGTTAGTGTAATATAGCTGTATATATATGTGTGTATGTGTGTGTGTTGACAAAGGTTAAAGGAGAAACATATGTAGAGTCTTTATTTTATTTAAAGACTAATGAAAATAATGAATCAGTAGAGCATTAGGGCTTTTCTAATACATGTTTTAAAAGAAGAAACATGGCAAATCTCTTTCTATTCAAATGTATTTTAAAAACCTGCAGGAAAAAATATCCATCTTTGGTGTTATCTCATTAATTAATACCTGAGGATAATCTGGTCCCTAAGAAAGGACAATTATTCAAAAGTGGAGAAATAATTACTTCTTAAAAGTTCAGGCAGTGATGGTATAAATATTTGTAGAGAAATTGCCTGTCCACAGTGTTTACGGATGTGGGGCTAGAAAATCTCCTTCATTTTCCACTTTGCTTTTCTGTTCATGACTCAGTCCTTTAATTAGGATGTTTCTGGAGGCATTAGCAATACCGGGAAGCCAGTGACGCAATAAATCATATGGAACAGAGAGATAGAAGCAAGAGAAAAGATAAATAATTTGGAAAAAAGCATAGCAACCACATATGTCCAATAAATCATTAGAAAGTAGAAACCCGAGCTTTGAGGGGAAGGAAAGGGCAGCAACAAACATAGTCCTTCCCCTTCCTTCACATGGATTCTGGGGCTATTATTATGTATCTGGACAAAGATTTTTAATGAAACTATATTACAGAAGCTCCTCTAATGCAAAGATTATAATTTTTCATATCCCCAAGTAATATCATAAAATCACAGAATCACAGAATTTTTTTGTGTTGGAAGGGACCTTAAAGGTCATCTAGTTGTAACCCCTCTGCCATGGGCAGGGACACCTTCTACCAGGACCAGATTGTTCAAAGCCCCATCCAATGACCTTGAAAACTCCAAGGATGGAACAGCCTCAGCTCCTCTGGACAGCTTCTTTCTACTGCCTCACTAACCTTTGAGTAAAAGATTTCTTCCAAACATCTGATTTAAAACTCTCATTCCCCCTTGTCCTACCACTACATGTCCTTGTACAAAGTTACTCTCGCTCTTTTTTATAAGCCCCCTTCAAGTACTGGAAGGCCGGAATGAGGTCTTTCTAGAGTCTTCTCTTTCCAGTCTGAAGAACCCCATCTCTCTCATCTTCCTAGCAGAGATGCTCCAGCCCTCTTTTGTCTTCATGACCTTCCTGTAGACCCACTCTAACAGGTCTAAGTCCTTTTTGTGCTAAGGTCTCCAGACGTGGATACAGTTGTCCAGGTGAGGTCTCATCAGAGTGGAGCAGAGGACCAGAATCACCTCCTTCAACCTGCTGACCAGTCTGCTTTTGTTGATTTTCTGGGATGTGAGTGCACAGTGTTGGCTCATGTCCAGATTTTCATCCACCAGAACCCCCAAGTCCTGCTCCACAGGGCTGCTCTCAGTGAGTTCTTCTCCCAGTCTGTACTCATGTCTGGAATTCCCCTGCCCTAGAAGCAGCACTCTGCCCTTGGAACTTGTTGAACCTCATTAGTTTCTCATGGATCCAACTCAAGCTTTTCCAGCATCCCTTCTTTCTGTTGTGTCAAATTGTGGCAGTTTCATATAATCTTCAAAAATTGCTGAGGGTGCACTTGATCTCGTTGTCTGTGTTATTGATAAAGATGTTAAAGAGCACCAAAGACAGAGCCCTGAGGGACACCACTCATCACAACCTCCACCTGGACACAGAGCCATTGATCAAAATGGTCTGGCTGTGTCCATCCAGTCAATTCCTTATCCATCCAACAGTTCACTCTTCAAGTCCATGTTTCTCCAATTTGGAGATAAGGATGTCATGTGGGACTGTGCTGAATACCTTACAGAATTCTAGGTAGAAGGCATCAGACAGTCTTCCCTTATCAGCTGTTGCAGTCACTCCATCATAAATGACCATAATGGTTAATGTGGAGTAACTTAATATCAAGTCAAAATCCTTTCATCCTACCAAATGTGAGTACACTGTACATCCAGCAATAAGATTACAAGTTGTTGTCAAGTAGGACCTATATTTGCATATGTTTTCATATTGGTCATGCTCTCTTTAAAGTTAGTTGGGTTTGTAATATTTGCCAATTCATAGTATTTCTAAAACATGTGACATGCCAGCTTGCAACATGAATGAAGATGTCATTATAAATAAATAAATATCTTTATTTATTTCCATCTGTACAGCATTTTTGTCCAAGTGAATATCCATTATCTCCTATCCTGAATCAACTTCTTCTTCTCTGACTTTAGGCACCTGCAGACATTCCTAAATTAGGCTCTTGGTTCCCATAGGTTCTTTACTTATGATACTGATGAGAAAGAGAGGCATCCCCAGAGGAAAATACCTTGTCTATGATCTGAGTCTCTCCCTGGATAGTCCTCTCTCTCCTTGCTGAGTACACAGGGAGCATCCATTACCTGTGCTTTTAAGTGCAATGCCTGGAGATAGGTGGAATGAATCAGGACCCCTGAGTCTTTTCTCTCACTGTTAGGCTACTTTACCTATTTGCCCTACTTAATCAAAAATTCTCTGCAGAAGGGACTGTATCTTCTGTCTTTTCATATCAAATAGCCTGGAAAAATGTTTTTAAAAGACAATATATATATTTTTTAAATGCATTTTGGGGTTGTATGAGTTACATACTTCAGAGACATCATTTTCATTTGCACTTATCAATAAGTCTGTACTTTGAGAAACACATTCTCCATTTAGTTTATAGTTTTGACTTAAAACCTTTCAATGACTTTAGTCAGAACAAGACTGGACACTTTTTCATTGCATGAACATTTTAGTCAATCAGCTGTGGAATAGTTGTAATTTTGGTTTATTAGATTTGGTGAAGCTGAATTGGAAAAGGATGACAAAGCAAGCTGAGTTTCATGTGTGTTTTTACACTCATTACTTGCAATAACTTTTGTTGTAGAAACATTACAATATTTGAGGATCTGAGATCTCATCAATCATTTACACCTGGTGTCTTTGTTTGACAATACTTGATTAAAAAATACTCAAACCCAAACAAACAGAATGATTACAATATACAGCATTTTAGAAAGAAAATCTATCTAAATTACAGACTTTTTAAAAAATATATATCCTTTTACTACTGTTTACATTCATCAGGTTTTGCAACCTGATTTCTCAGGTGCAAGTGCATTGATCCCAACTGTAGGTCACTGCTGTGTTTATGGCATAGCAGAGCTTTTCCATCCTAATGCAGAGGTGTAAATCTACACTCTTAACATTCAAGACAGTAATTCAGACACTAACCTATATCCTACTCTTCTCAACAATGTGTTCTTTTTGAGCAAAAGTCTTTTTAGATGAAATTTGCATGGAAAAAGTTTTATCTTTATGGACCACTAGGGCATTCATCAGTGTATTTTACAAAAATGTCATAAAGGTAGAAATGTTCCAACCACTTGTAGTGATATGCTATATATTTAAATCTTTCTTAAAGCCTTCCATGCAGTTGTGTTAGGGCTGTCATCCATAATTAAAATGTGTGATGAGGTTTGAATTCTAAATTCCACCAAATATGTTATATAAGCCTGAATTCAAAAGGCTCTTTATCATGGTCAAAGAGATAATAATGTATCAGTTCATAGGAAAACTCTTGCTGGAGCAAGCTGGATAATTTTGTAGAGTAACCTCTAAAGGCCATGTAAAATATAAGTCTTTAACAGTCTTGAAGGAAACTGTTCCTTTCTGATGACAAATACCTGCGATTTTTTAAGGCCAGTCAAAAGACTTATTGTTTAACTTGTCTTGATGACATTATTTTAGGCTGCTTTGTTATAAATTCCACAAAGGCCTTACAGACTGATTTACATTTTTAAGGTTATCTTGAAACCAGATGAGAAACTTTTTTAAAACAACTTCTTAAATTCTGAATTATGTTTGGTAATCTCTCCACAAAGGTTTTAACAATACATCTTTATTGAATCCAGCATGAATATCTCGCCAGTCAAAAATTTTTTAAGTAAGAAGGGTTAAGGACATATTTGATTGAAATGTACTATGAAAGGTATTAGCCTGGATTTTCCGCATCCAAGACAAAAGAGGGGACAGTGAATTCATAGCAGGTCTTAGCATATGCACTCCTCTAAAATAAAAACACCTAATTCTACACTACCAAAACACAGAAGACCTGAGAGCTTGAAATACAGTTTTGTTTTTAACAAAAGCTTGCGTTCTGAAAAATGCAGCCAGTTCAATCTGAAAAGTCTGAGTCTATCACCTAAAAAGATGTGCATTGCTAGATAATGGCTTTGTGGTTGCTGTGTTAAGTTTTTTTATTACAAGAATATGATCTTCATGAAGATTTTATTATATTCTCTGGAATTTAAGAAGTCAATGAAAATTTTAGAGTGGCCAGCCCAGGTGGCTGCAAAATCTTCCTGGAGAATGTAAAAAGGTGTGTGCATCATATTTTTAAGTTGGTGGAAAGTGAGACTTACATAATATAATTGCAATATCACTTGAAAACAGCAGGAAAATAATATGAATGAGCTAAAGAAAGAAGCAGTTGGAAGAAGAATATTAGGGTGGAAGAAACAGACTCAGTTCACAGCCTCTTGTCTAGAGCTCCCACCCAGAGCTCAGTGTGCATCTCAATCTGCTTCTCACATTGCATCTTGCAAGTCGAGCTACCTGTACCAGGTGTATTCCTCTCTATGACAAATTTGGGAGTATTCACTGAATCTTGGTAGACTATTGTCAGTTCACAAAAAACCTTATTTTTAAAATGTAATAATGCATTTCGGAGTCAAGATGAGGAGGCAGCACTCAGAATCCTGCATACTAATGCAAAAATACAGCATTTCAAAGAAGTTTAAGGTGAAAAATTATTATCAATTTCATTGAATATGGCTGATAATTCTGATATCTCATTTGTGCTAGATAATATACTTTTTACTGCTTAAAAATCTCCAACCAGGTTACAAGGTTTTGAAAGGCCAGTCTTTCCTTCTTAAAAAAACCCTTCTTTTTAAAAACTTAGGTTAATTGTCATTGCACTTAACAGTAATTGTTATTCTTACAGCACATTTTATTAAGAAGAAACGCATTAGCCTTTTAAAAGAATTACTGTATGTCTCATTTGTTCCTTTTTTGTACCTGTTCATATTCCTCCAGAGAAAATGCACTCCAAGAAATTTTTTGGAATCTTCAGGCAAGTCCCACCACAATAAATTAGGTCAATCCATACTAGGCAATTAAGTGGTATATTTAATCTGTTTTACCTCTGGAGAAGGCCTGTGTTTCACACCCATTAGTTAATTAACGGGCCCATTAGTTGAACTGACACCAATTTAAGGGGTTGAAAAGATGGCTTTCCTTTCACTTGCACGTACTTTTCGAAGTCAGACTATGGTATACGTATAATTAAACAACAATTTTTGCCACGGATTTTTGGGAACAAGCTTTACCTCTGAGGCACAGCCTTTCGTTTACTGGGGTCAATGCATAAGTTTCTAATCAAACCCCTTAATTTTATTCTGTCTAAGACATTGAAGGCTATTAAGTAATATACTTTTTAATGTTGAAGGCCTAGGGGAGACTGGAAGGCATACAAAGGATCGAGATTCCACCCAACCTCCCTTTGACTTTATAAATTATTTTTCTATTCTCTGATCTTAAAATCTTCTTAACAAAGATTCTCTAGGACCTAATATTTGCAGGATTAAAACAGGAATGTCTTATAATTAGGGTGTCAATATTTTTTGTATTTGTGCACAATTTAGTCCTTTTTGAGCTGTGTTTGAAAGTAATTTTAATTCACCAGATACATTTTACCTCAATCTATCCCATTAAACATTATCTTCCACAGCACATATTTCAGTCAGCTACTTTCACAGAACTCTGGAAAACTGCTATCAGCTTTTGGTAACATCTTTCAGGCTACACCAGATTGAGGAGAATCACCTTTCAGCCAATAAACCTGTAGTAGACATTCGAGATTTTTACAATTCACCTTTTTTGATGATGATGTCTATTAGGTCCTTTAGAACAAACTGGCATCTTTACAATCAGTCCAGATTGTATTCCAAATGAAATGGGAATAGTTGGTATCCAGATAAATAAGGACAAGGTTGGGTAGATAAATACTGCCTTTGAAACAATTCTGGATTTTGCAGCCACTGTTAAAATTTCTGTTGATTAACTTCAGCAAAATGACTGTACAGCATTGTAACTATATCTCAGTCTTCAAATTTCTGAATCTTGTGGTACAAAAAGCTATTTCAGGAAAAAAAGCAGAAACTTATTGCAGAATTTTTCTAATTTTTAAGTTCATCAAACTAAATTTAAAGCTTACAAATGGAATTTGGCTTGGGTTGCTCTTATGGTATGGCTATGGCAGACATGTTTTGAAGTTACCGTTTTTCTAGTTCACAGCATGGAACTGTGATAATGTTCTAGTCATGGTTTTAGTGCATTTTCTTTGATATTATTATATGCAAATGTGTACAGTGACGGTATGTAGACATTTGGAAAATCATTTATGAAAAAAAAGCTGATCAGTATTCAGTATTTTCAAGATGACATCTGATTGCTCACATGGCATTCCTTCTGTAGTATGTCACCAGAATATAGTTCTTCAGACTAGATCTGGATTTAGGGAAGTTTATCAGAAAATTGTGGGCTACACTCAGAGGTTCTAGAAGTATGTATAACTCTAGGAAAAATTACATAGATTTACACAGTTTAAGACTATTTCTGTGCCTCTGTTAGGAAGCTAGCATATATGGCACAGAAATCTCTTCGAGAAATAACCCCCTCACCACACTTTCCTGATCATATCTTTGTTTGTTTTTCTGTTTGTTTAATTAATGTAACCATTCTGCAGGATGGAATAAACCCTACCATCTCAAACAGGGAGGCTATTACTTTGGGAATAAATGTTATTGCTTCTAAATACTTCTGGGAAAGTGAGCACTCTCGTGTGTGCTGTAGCACAGAGCTTCATACTGATAAGACTTGAAGTATGACAGGAGATTGCAATTTCTTTCTAGCACCACATTTTCAAAGATGGTACAACACATTTGAGTGAGAAATAATTCGGTCTTTATGATATTTCTATCCTAAAGTTCTCTTCAAAAGAGACAAATTGTGATAAATTATGTGGGGTGATGTTCTCTTGTGACTGATGGCAGAAAAAATTTAGCTATTTCACGTAGGTGCTCACTGTGGAATTGGACTAGGCTTACCAGAAATAAGACAAACATTTTACAAGTAGTCGTCCAGCCCTGCTGCTCAGTCTAGAAACTGTTTTTAAGTTCCAGCCACCCTCACTACTCAATAGGTTCCACTTTTTTTTTCAGGGGACTGGTAATTAGCACAAGTACAGTTATTGTAAGGTAATTATATGTTCTAAAACTGATGTACTTATGTGAACCAGAGGGTAGATTACCATGTGAGCATTTGATAAGCAAACGGGTGCTTAAAAGATTTAATGGGTTTGTAGCCATCTGTAGTGATTAATGATGTTTAAGAACCTCACTGCAACTCATAATATCATCATAAATGAACACTGGGAGTTTTCAGTTCAGAAAAAGAAGTGTAAATTAATCTTAGATTTTCCTGCTCAAATCCCTTGTGCTTAGCTACAATTTTGTATTCCAAAGGACAATGAATAATTGAACTTTCCTGGAAACAATTAAGAAAAAAGAAAAATTCCTCCCTCTAACTTTTCTCCATCTCCACCTTTTTACCACAAGGTAGAATGAAGTATCTTTTTCCACATACAGAACAGAAAATTAGAGCAGATTTTCCTTCTTTATGAATGTCCTAGGTTACAGTGTA